>JAQGAD010002577.1:0-13003 GCA_034696625.1 Isotomurus palustris
GTCACATTCGGTGCGATGAAGGACCATGTACTTGGCTTGAACAGCCCTTCATTTGTAACCTGCGATATTTTTCATGATGTTTTTTGAGAACTCGAATGGCAAAAAAATCTTCACGAATTTCTCACCTCATCTTCCTCCGAGAGAAAGTTGGTGTCCCTATTTCCAACAAAACCTTCTTCAGGGTGTGAGAGAACGGTCATAGCTGCCATTATGTTTCCAGTAGATCCTGTAGCACCAACAGCATCTCCTTCACTTCCAACTCCTGCTTCCACAGGTGTAACATTATTCTGACTCCTTGCCCGCTTCAAATAGTTTATTCCCATGCATAAGCAAAAGTCAACCAAGAAAATACTGCATCCCGTGACAATTGCTTTCACTTTAGCCTCTGCAGTTCCCAAACTCACTGGAACCAATATTACCAGAGGCACCAAGAAGAGTATAACTTGAATGATTATGAAAGGTAGAGGAGAGAAGAATTTCAAGCCACCAAAACATGTTTGAAGAAATTGCTTCGTTATGAAAGATTTCTTGTAGTCTGGGATGAACGGAGGTGACATGATCAAATACGCTATTTCAACAATTATAATTGTTCAGTTTGAAGTAGTAGCTGCAAGCTTTATAATAAGTGAATGTTTCATGAAGTGTGTTAGTCATCGCAGAAGAATGGTTTCAAAGAACCTTAAATTACGTATTATAATAATCTAGATAAGGTACCGAAAGCCTAAAATAAATTGCTGACAGTTATACATCGGGTAAACAAGAAAGGGAATGAGATGGTTGTCAATAACTTGGTTTGGGTTGTCACTTAGCCGTACATAATCTTGCAAAAGAGGAAGCAAGCTGTTGATGTTGAGCCACTGTTGTGCCCACAGTCACCCGGGACACGGTCTTGACTACTACTGCTTATGCAGGTGAAAGAAGAAAGCAGAACCAGAACAGAAGTTCACGTTGGTGAAAGTCATGAAAGTTGTTTCTGGCAGCTTTACGCAGTGAACTTGAGCGAACACAATACATTCCAATGACTGTTTGTTTTCAAGAATACACGATTAGATTTTACTCAACGAATCCCAAGTTAAAATCGAGTCAAAGTGTATCTATATCTGTAGAATGATATGATATTGATTTTGGATGGGTAGAGGTGGATATCAAATGTCAAGAAATTATTCCAAGGTGACTCCAGTTTAAGGCAAAACGAATGAAATGTCAATGCTAATATTGAGGTATATGGGGGATGTACATAATAATGAAATCACCGGAAAGTAGAATGAAGTAAGAGGAATAAGGAATTGTTTAATTTATTTCGTAAATTATACAGCTAGAACGAGCTACGATTAACTAAAATTGTACTCCTCGAAATATCGTTATGCTAATCGAAAGCATCATGCAAGTTTGCACCACATAGGCGAATTAACTATGAAATGTATTTTAAACCTCATTAATAAACTTAGTTGCTGTTAACATAAGGAACGAAGTCAAAAATTATAACATGTAATAATGTAATACGTAGTCAATATTGTACATGGTATATCCGTCATAAACATTACTTTTAACAAGTTGATTGCAGATAACTTTTATATTCAGCAAGTAAGCTTGTTCTAAAATGCTAAATCGAGAAACTATCACATTGTATAAATAAATTGTATAGTTCTTAGTTTATAGAGTTTAATAATCTTTAATACCAAAACTATTAAGTAGGTTCTTAATTTTATCATTAGTGCAACATAAGTGATTTAGCCATTATTAGCAGCAAAATAACTGTATACAAGAAGTTGTTGGGAAGACTTCCGACCAACTAAAACTTTCGACACATTGCAAAAGTTAATTTGATTCACATAGCAGTCTAAGAGTCAGTAGAAAACCATCTTAAATCACAGATGATGTTCAAGTTTGCTTACGTTAAGATTATAAGAATGTTCCGTATCCAATGATGACTGATTAAGTGAGGCATCCTCTTCATCTTCATGCATGTCTGCGACTCCTAGATCATCTATAGCTCCGTCTTCAACTTCAAAATCATCTCCTAAATCCATACCGTCATCGTTGTCTTCATCTCGAAGAATATTACTTGGGCTCATCATCATCACCATTCCGGAACTGTTTGCAGGTCCATGCTGATTTTGAATGTGAAGGATTAAATATCGTTTTTGAGCATACCGTCGACCGCAGTAGTCGCAAGGGAAACTGCGGTGCTCAGGGTGACTGTCTGCAACGTGGCACGTTAAATCCTCACTAGTTCTAAATTTGTCTTGACAGTAAAGGCACCTATAAGTTCGTTCTTCGGGATGCTTCTTTCTTACGTGACGAACCATATCCTTCTTCCATCTAAATGGCTTAAAGCAGACGTAGCATAGGAAAAATGGGGTTCTTTTCACGTGACACCGAAAATGAAGCTCCAAGTCATTCTTTCGTTCGCACTTAGCTTCACAGTCTGGACAACTCAAGAGATTTTCTTTCTGGTGGTAGTACATATGAACATCTAATGTTTTCTTTTCGGTAAATGTTTTCGAGCACAGTTCACAAGAGTGTTGCTTGTAACTAAGTTTACCATTCCAGGTTTTACTTACTGTGTTCTGTTTCGTTAGTACAGAGGAGGATGACTCGCCTGCAGGAATGAGGGATCCATCTGGTAAGATTCCAACAGAAATGGGTTTGAAGAAATCTTCTGTGGACAATGAATGACCATTTGACTGTGGAATGTCTTCCAGACGGAAGGTGCTAGAGGTGGGAAGCACACCGGTGGACGATAAGTTTTCTATGGGATTCAGTTGTGGCGAGGCAATAGGCATTAGCTTTGGTATATTTCGATGAGTTCCAGGCATCTTTCTATGCTTGAAGAATGACGGCTTACGAATTGCAATGAGAGATTTAGAGGTTGAATCCTTTTGCATAGTGTGCCGTAACATGTGACGATTCAAATGATGTTTGAACTTGAAAATTTTCTTGCACGTATGGCAAGCATGCCTCTCTCCTTGGGTAAAATACTTGCAATGATTGTACAGGGATCGCCTGTTCTGAAACACTTTTCTACAATCAGTACATTGTAGAGAGTTGAACTTAAAATCTTTGTTGTTAACAACTGCAGTCTTGTACCCACATCCCATGGATATCGTTCGATTATAGTCAGATGGAACTCCAAATGATTCCATGTCCAAGGGAAATGCATTTGTATGTCCGTGGCTATTCGTTCCTGCACGAGGATTGTAAATTTCCACTGGTATTTCTCTTCCGTAGTCTTCAGGAGCGATCAGAGGTACGATGTCATACTTGTTGCATGATACTTCCTTAGGGCGACTTTCTTCTTCTTCTCTACGAGGAACCGAAACTCCCGTCATCCTGACAGGTGTACCATCTAGATAAGAACCCAGGCTATGGTCATCATTATCATTTGAAAAACCAGGTGGTTCGTCAAAGCTGATGTACTCTGGAAGTCTTGGAGTTATTCTCGTGTTAACGCTGTGGTTTCTCCATTTCCTCATCTTTCCAGAATGAGAGTTTTTTGAAGGCATGAAATGTCTGAGTTCTCGATGTCTCTGAAGCGAATCTTGAGATCCTAATCGTTTCTCGCAAATTGTACATCTGAATCTTTCACTCTGACTCAGCTTGTGAAAAGCTTCATGTTTCTTTAAGTAATCTTCTCGGCTGAACTTCGATGGGCATATGGAACAGTTATACTTGGTAGTGTCTAAATGTGAGCCGTCAATATGAATATTGTATGCATCACTATCAGTGAATTTCATGTCGCAAACGGAGCACGTTAGATTTGAATCCTGACGATGATTCCATATGTGGGATGCAAATTCAAACTTGTTTGTAAATTTTTCATCACATACTTCACATTCGAAATCGTTCTTCCCGAGAACTTTTCCTGAAGACCACGCTTCTGGTTCTTGAGATGAACTTCCGTCATCATCTTCGTCGTCATCGAAGTCTTGGTTATCATCATCGTTATATCCGTTTCCAAATTCATCGTAGTTTTCGATTGTATCAATATCTTCAGAAATTCTTAAGATGCTATCCTCATTAGCAGCGATTGCTTCGGTTTCTGAGATGCTGTAGCTTTTAGTAACTTGTTGGTCAACGGCATGAGTACTTTCCAGCTTTGCAGAGGAAAATACAGCTGGAATGTTCTTCCGCAATTTCGGCCGCCCTACAAGACGCTTGATTCTTCCGTCTTTTGATGTCAGACCTAACCTATGCAACTGAGCCTTTTTATGGTGCTGTCTTGTGTTTAGATGCTTCGTTAGGCTAAATCTTCTGGTAAACGTAATGTTGCAAACGTCACATTTGGCCTTCGCGATTTCTTTGGTATCACAGTTCCATTTCCCGTTGGAGGTGCATTCTGAATTATGCTCCGTAGTTTGAAAATCTTCACTTGTCTCTTTTTCATTACTCGATTCCTCAGACAAGTCTTGATTCAATGGCGAGTTAAGATCTTGGTCTGACACCTCTTCGACCGATTCTTCAGATTTACTCGACTTATTTTTTATTCCTCTCCAGGATTCGGCATGCCTCTTTCTTGAATGCAGAACTCGAGACTTCGCTATCATCTTACTCTGTCGTGCTCTTGCTGCCAACGCATTCCGAACACGACTCTTTTTGACACCTCCATCAAGCCGTTTTACGACATGAAGTGGCTTCTTTTCTATATCTTGGCTAGGAAGACTTTCTTCAATACTAGAATCTTTCTTATCTGCCTTATAAGGAGACGATTTCGATTTTTCAGGCTGTTTAGCTCGACGCTGACTGCGTGTTAAAGGAGTAGATGGCTTCTCAGGTGATTTGCCGCTATCCACTGTAGACACCACTGGTGGAGTCAACACAGCCTGAGGGCCAGCAGGAACTGAAGATTCAGAACTCTTTGGTGGAACAACCAAAGGGTATTTTCGTGGACGTCCTCGTCCTCTCTTTTGAACAACCACGGGCGCAGGAACAGGATCAACTTGCGAGAATACTTGAGTTCCCTTGTTGTCGTCTTGCTGAGCAGTCATGACAGTACTCGAACCCGGCAGACTAGATCGTTTAGAGTCTTTCTTATCCAGACATCGCAAAGAATATGACTTTTCGTGGTCCGTTGCTGCAGATAATGATTTACTTGCAGCAAGTTTCTCTATTGAACTGCGATTACTACTTCTCTCTGGAGAACTTCTGGTACTGTGCTTGTTAGGACTCTCGGGCACAGAATGAGCACTATCGGAAATTTTATGGTTTCCATCACTAGACCGTAAGCTTCTAGACACAATCGGACTGGGTTTCCTCGAACTGGAGGCTTCATTCGATTTTGACTGAGTTGATCCCATAACAGTTGCTGGCTTTAGTCTTGATTCATTAATAACACTTCCGTTGTTACACGAACTCGTACTATTATTTCCACTTAGAGAGCGTTTTTTATAACCAGTAGAACCGGTTTCACTTAAAGCTGGCTTACTACCTGACGTTGAGGTTGAGAACGTTGCAGTGGTTGTTGTCCAAGATCCAGTGATTGGGAAATCTAGATCCGGTAGAGATTCACTGGAAGAATCCGCCGAAGAATTCGAACTTGCTACATGGGCAAAAGATCGAGATGATAAAGACTTGTGAGATGTTGTCGACTTCTTTCGAAACGGGTACGCTCTCGACGGCTCAAATGATTTATCATCATCATCTGACTGAGAATCGTCATATTCTGAAGTCGATGATGATAAATCCGAATCTTCTCTATCTTCCTTCGAAAGTCTATCTGAAATATTTTCGTTCCTTTGTCCTTTCCTTAATTTCATAATTGCAATCTCCGCGTTCATTCGTTCCTCAAAAGTGATTGCAACAAAGCAATTGGAAGGGGATGAAAGCTTTACGTCATTTTCCTGGTTATCTGACAAGGATTTCTTTGGTGAAACCTTTAGATTCTTCGACTTGCTTAAAATATCACTCTTTTGAACCCTTGACTCGTTTAGGCTTCTCTTTTCTTCACTGTAAGTCTTAGATTTAAGTGATCGATTTTCTATCTTATTTAACTTGGCCACAGGACAATTTTCGGTAACTTTTAAGTCATTATGCACCGAAAAAGATTCACTTGTATCTGCTAAGTTCGTTTGACACTCATTCGTGGCATTAGAATAGGAAGATCGCTGATTAGACCGTCGCGGTGGTCTAATAGCTTTGCGAATTTCAGAATTTGTCTTCTTTTCTGCTGCTGTCGATGACGCAACAGGACTTCGACGCCTGACCCTCAAATTGCCTTTCTTAACGGGAAATGGCATTCCCCTTTACCTACATCACATCAAAACAAAAACTTAATACAAAATCAGTCACAACTTTGAAAGTAATTCCTTAAAACCTCAAACCATTTACCTTAAACTGGACTTTAACTTAACGACTAAATTAATACTAAAAAGCCATTCCTCTTCCAATTCACACATTTGCATCCGTTTTGTTCAGCTCACTGAAAAACAAAGACGAAACATATTTAAGCATTAACGTTCGGAAATCAGTAGGACTGATGTACACATACAAATGTATAAATTCTAGTGTCACATCTTCGTCAATGTTTACCTTAAAATGACCACAAATCGAAAGAAACGGCTCCACGTTGTTCACCAAATCTGGCAAACCACACACACCTCAGATAACTTCAGAAACCTACTAGCTTAATTTCTCGCACGAACTTCACCACCTACAAAGAACCCTCATTTTTGTATTTGTGTATTTTTCACCTGAACATCATGATTTCAAGATTTGAATTTTGAATAATAAAATAATTCTCCTTACTTAATCCTCGTTTCTTCGTGCCCTTCACATTTCAAAATTGGTGTCATTCCATGCCTCCAATATCTTGGGTACAATTCTATACGTGTTTTGAATTCAAAATACTTCCAATTTTCAAAAAACCAATTAGTGATTTTTATTGCAGTAGTGGCAGTAGCCAGATAGCATTGTTTGTCATGTATAAAAAGGAGAGGAGATTAGAAGTAGCCGCTCGCTCGTCAGTGCATCCCTGCTGAAACGACTAGGTGGTGTCTGCCTCTCCAAATCTCTTCTTTGTTTTTGTTTATCCCATAAACACACATGCACAAGTGATACACACACAACACTGCACTGCTGATTGCACTTGTTCTACCAAACTAATATATATTTTTAGTAATCATTAATTGCACGCAACCCGCGACCACTCAATCACTGCCTATTGAGAAACTACGCAATACTACTTTCTGTTAACAAATAAGAAAACACATTTTGAAGAATTACAGAGGATGGATCCTGCGTCCGCATTAGCCGTAGTGAACGGGGTTGGATGGGGTTTAGCAAAGTTGGGGGCACTGGGGGCAGGTGCAGCGTCGTACGTCGCACCGATGATGGGATTCACAGCGACTGGAGTTCTTAAAGGGAGTCTCGCTGCTGCAGCTCAGTCTGCTATTCCTAACGTCGCTGCTGGAAGTGCCTTCGCTGGAATGCAGTCTGTCGGTGCTGCTGGTGCTGGTGCTGCTGGTAAGCAGGAAGTTTTGAAGTTTTGAAGTGTTTTAGAATTGGGATGATAATTATTTTACGGAGTCATTTCAAAAGTGCAAGATGTTCAAAATGTTCGTTAATTCTTGTTTCAGCTGTTGTGGGAGTTGTTCCAGTTGCTGTGACTGGAGTGGTGGCCTATGGAGCCTATAAGACTGGAGCTGTTGGATACGTGGGACGTTGCGTTGCAGGATTTGTTAAAAATAAAGTAATGTAGACGTTTGTAAGCTTTTAACTATCCTAATTGCTATTGAGTTTTCGAAACGCAGCAATGAATTCTCGCAAGTCGTCACAATCTCCATCGCTAAGTAGCTTATCAGATACGTCAAAGCGTTGGGTGCAGGGAATTCAATATTTTTGTAATTTTTAACGATATCTTTTATACAAAGTGAATAATGAAAGTGGATTAAAATAATTCCATATTTAAGCGTTGGTTTAATGGATATTTGCCACTACATAACAATTATTATGAATAAAGAGTGAACGACGGTTAATATTGTTACAAAAATATACTGGACGATCGGTTTGAATTTTAATATAATGCATGACGTCATTCACGATAATTTACAGCACACACACCCGAGCCGGTAGTCCGGACTGCAGTCTACGTCGCACCAGTGCTGGGTTTTGTGACGATTGGCGTTATGAAAGAGAGTCTCGCTGCTGCAGCTCAACCTCCTGTTCCTACCGTCGCTGGTAGAAGTATCTTCGCTGGACTGTCGGTTCTACAGGAGTTTGTACTGCTGATAGGAATGTTCTTAAGTTATTAACTTAAATTGTGGAATAGCTGCTGAGGCTTGCATTTTTGAAGTGCAAGAGATATTTAAGGATTGCTTTTTGTTTCAGCTGGTACAGGTGTAGTTCCAGTGGCTCTGACCGGTACGGTGGTTTGTGTAGCTTCAAGGGCCGGAACTGCAGGTTATGTATAGCTGCTGGATATGTGAAAGATAAAATAAGGTTTTGGAGAGCTTTGCTTGCATCATTTCCCGTTTACGAAGAAATGCAGCAGCAATTAATTCTTTACAACAATAGTTAAAAGTCTCGCTCTTTCGCTAGCTTACTTACATGCTGTATGCAACTACTGATTCACTTAAGTTTTAGGGGTATGTATGCCATGAATACAATATTTTGTGTAAATAATTAGCAATTTTATATAGTGCTCATGATAATGAAAGCGTTTTAAAGATGTAAGCCTTATTTAAGTGTTAATTTGATTTAGATAACTTTAAGAGCAAAAATGATGAGTAAATGGCAATCAACAATAATAATAATATTAGAAGTAACGAACACTGGAGGATTGATTTAAGCTTAGTTAAAGTATAGGTTAGCTATTGTCGTCATCTGAATTCGTCGTTGCTAATCTTTCAGTCTCTTGGCTTCCTATTGGAGTTGATGGTGTTCTAAGTTCTCTCTTATTAGTTCTTCTTCGCCTTATTCTTAAATCTGAAGGAGTGTCTAAACTTTCTGACGATAAACTGCCTCTCCCTGTAACAACGTAAGAAAGTTTTTTGTGTGTGGAAAGTTAATGAGAAGCCGAGTGTGCAATGGATTATTAATAATACCTAAGTCCGGAGTCATCAATGTACCTAAAGCTGCAGCAGGAGTTGACGTGTGACGTGGAACAGTAAATAGATTATTAGAAACATTGAAGTCTGAAAATTATTGAACGGTGTAACGGGGAACCAGATTAGAAATAAAGTTTTATCAAGACAAATTACTAAACTAGCTTACCAGTACCACTAGTATCAAGCTTCGAGAGAGAGGTTTTAAAAAACCGAAGATGACCAGGTGCATCGGGGGCAGAAGCTTTAGAAGGTTTTGCTTTTACTTGTGATGAACTACTTGAGATGTCCATACTCTCTGACGCTTTAGGAGTTAAGTCTAGCGCTTTTGATGGATACGCTCTCGGTCTCCTCCGTAATATTCTACCCTTCCCCGGATCATCCTCTTCATTTTCAGGACCACTCATCTCTCCTTCGGAGACAAGTAAAAGATCTTCATCCTCATCTGTTACAGTCAGTTATTTGAAACAATGCACAATTTACACTACAGGGAATGTTATCTGCTCTTAGTTAGTTTGATCATTTAGTACCGTTCGATTCCTCGACTAATTTTTCAATGCAATAACGCAACATAGTATTGCTACAAGCGTCGTCCCGTCGTATGGATAATGCCTTGTGAAATGATTCAATGGCTTGCTCAGTTCTTCCAGTAATAGCATGTATAAGTCCAATCGACGTATGGGTTGAAGCATTCGATGGACATAACACCAACGCCTGTTTACGAAAAATCCATCTCTCAAAATGCACTACGAGTCAACTGTTGACTGTACAATATAACGAAATTACCTTTTGATGGTACTGATAAGCATCCTCGTAGCGTCTTAGCTTTCGGAGTACATGTCCTAAGTTATTATACAGGGGCTCCCATTTTTTAAACGATATCGAATGATTAGATTTTTCAAGCAAGTCTACTGTTTCCATAAAGAAGTCAAGTGCCTCAGTATATCTATTATAGTCAAAGAAATAATTATGGAATAGAATCGCAATGAACTCCATATTAATAAAAGCAAATTATGATAATCAACCCTTACTTTTTCTCTGAAAATTTCACAACTCCCATTTCGTGTCGTATGAAAGGATCTTTAGGAGCTAATAGTCTTGATTCCTCTAAAAACTTCATTGCAAGTTGAGGATTGTTGCTTAAACCACACTCCATTCCAACATGCAACATAGGCAAGTGGCAGCTAAAACACGTTAAGATTTTATTAACTAGTTCTGAATGAGAACGAATGATGTAAAAAATATGCATTCAGAAGTTTTCTTACCCTTTCATAAGTTGCGTTGCCTTGAAATAAGCTGCCATAGCCTGGTCATGTTCATTTTCAGTTGCAAATGAATGTCCAAATAGCAACCAAGCAGGCCCAAACACTGGATTAAGTGATAAGGATTTGTTAAGATGACGTCTAGCAGTATCTTGTTTACCTATAAATAAATTCAATACTTTAATAATTTGTATTCACGAGAGACATTTCATCTTTCATGGTGGCTTACCAATCAAGAAGTAATACGCCCCAACAGCATACCAAGCTAGGGCAGATTCACTTGTGACTTCAACTAGTTTATGGGCGACTCGGAAAAGTTCTTTAATACAAAAAACCGTATGAGTAAAAATATCAGTTAAATGCAAAAAATAATGACGATTTAGTGACATACCTGTAACTTTTGCCATTTCCACTAAACACGCAATAAAAACAGGAAGGCATCCCATGTGGTACGGATCATCGTTTATGACTCTACAAAATGAAAGGCATTCGTTACAGACTGCGTTAAAAATTTCAGCCATAGAATTGTTTCAGACTGAACAACTTACTGAGTTGATAGCTTGTAAGCCATTTGAAAATCACAGTTATAAAATAGCCTTTCAGCTTCTACAGTGAGTAGATCTAAATTTTTCCTCAAAGCAGGGAACATCACAATTTCTGTTGCTTCTACGGTGGGATATTTTTTTACTCTTGATGCATACAGATATTTAACAAACTCCACGTCTCCATTGGAGCATTTAGCAAATGGAAGACTCTGCAATAAACTGACCTCTGAAGTAGGTCCGAGTATGAATGTTAATACATATTATGTCATAAATGTCTGCATAAATACGTTAATACATAATTTTTTTAGTCAGAACTTACCTTCAGCTCTAGACAGCATCTGATGCTGTGTTAGAAGCTCGAATGCCTCGAAGCAATAAATATCGCTCTGTAGAGCTTCTTTATAGTTCTGAGAAGCTAAAATTCTATTCATTAAGGCCTCATAGATTTTTCCTCGGAGTAGGTAAATTTGTCCCATAATCTAAAAGTATCATTAAGTAATTTAAAATTCCAGTAGGTACGTAACCAAAATAACCAAATAACTATTTACGCTTACATTCTTATTCGTATCTGTAGGTTCCCAAACACTTGCTTTAACTTTTTGTCCAGGCTGAATGTTTTTGTTTTCTAAATCAAGAACCTCCAGCGCTTTTTGATACTCTCGAGCTTTATATAAACACCTGGCCGTAAGACATCGAAAGTGTAGATTACTCTGTAAAAATACAATTGTTTACTTTTCTTCTCCACATCCCATATAGTAATTGTAAGTCTGATGTCAAAGCCAACTTACTCTTTCATATTGATAATGTGTCAAAATATGCGCAGCCCTTTGATATTGCCCACACAAGAACATACACTTTGCCAAAGTATAAACATCTTGTTGTCCTCCATTACTCAACGACACCAACTTATCTGCCCAGAACAATGCTGAATCATAGTCGTGCTGTACAAAAGAGATCAAAACAGTGAATTATTTTAAATGCTTCCATCAAAACAAACAGAATCACAGAATCACTTACTCTGTCAATGAACGACTGTATCATGTTCCTATAAAAATCCACACTTTTACAGCACTTGGTGGTCTGCTGCACCGGCGAACCCAGCAACTCATTCATGCTCCTTCTTTTACAATAGGAATAATTAATTACAACCACAAACTACGCTTAATTATTTAAATTAAATCTCTTTTTCCGAGTGAAATAAACTGAAACACCCGTTGAGAATTATTCAGAAGCTGCAACAGTACAATAAATGCGCGTGAAGTAAATAATAAGATTCGCGGGGAATTTTATAGTTCGGGGCACTGTGAAACAATACGGTCGGAACGGTTGTGATTTCGTTGTACCCAGCAAAGAGCTATGCAAAAACGGACTTCACAATTTCAGCAATTTTTTTATAATTAGTATAATTTAATTTTAATCATATGACAAAACAAAGATTGGTAAATAACAATATTAATATATTAGTTCTACATAAGTTCGCATGTTCTAAAATATAGAAGGGAGAGAGCAGGTTATAAGTAAATGCAACAAAATAAAATTATAACTGAACTCGACACAAAATGTTTTTAACAATTAAAATTCGTTCAACCAACTCTCCCTGTTTTCGGCAACAAGGAGAATGCTTAGTTAAAACACGCATAGGTAAATGTCATTGAAGGTATTAAGTAGGTAGTAAGTAATAACAAAAACGAGAATACTGTTGATTATAAAAATAAAGGATATAAAGTATCAACACAATATTATATCTTTCTGTCCTGTCCATAAACTAAGCAAGTATATCTTGCTTGCCTCCATTGTCTTACGAAGCTTTGTGACTAATCAATGCCCGTGTAGTTAAAATTAATTAGTTAAACCCTATCGCAGGATTTTAGGAAGGATGGATATGATACAGGTACATTAAAACTCAGAGACGAGTCTTATCCAGTCTACGAATTCTGTTAGTCTCGTGTAGACTCCAGGATGGCTAACTCTCGAGCAACCGATGCCCCAAGATATAATTCCAGCGAGAGTCCAATGGTTATCAGATCCCGTTTGAAGAACCAATGGTCTGGTTTTGTAGAAATAGAAGAAACATGTGTTTAACGGAATTGGTCATACTCTTAGCAACCAGCTAAATAAGGGTCCCACACTAACTTCAGGGTCTATCTAGTCTGTC
>JAQGAD010002578.1:0-12995 GCA_034696625.1 Isotomurus palustris
AATGGAGTAATTGTGAACTCAAATATCCTGGCGTACGTGATTTGTGAGTGATGAGTTTCACTTCACACGATGAAATCTTCCTTTGTTCATTGATCCTCACATATTCATGAATGCTTCAGCAAGCAAACGTAAATTCAAGTTCGATTAAACATGACCTATACCACACAATATATTATTAGCTTCTCCTTTTGTAGCCTACTTTCGATGCAAGCAAAATTGCATGATGAAGTGCTTGGAATTGAGATCCACAGAATCGAATAAACACGTTATTCAGAGACAGAGAGAGAGATACTTACAGATATATGACTTCTCCCTAGTTCTCACACACCCTGTATGAAATCCTGGCAATTAGTAATAACACACTAGACAATGCGGTCTGCACATTTTTCTCTCGTTTCATCCTCATGACAGGAACGTGTTTTTCGGGTAGAAAATAACAAATCCAGTTATTTCTTTCTCACTTTCCGAAAATGATAGCGTGATATGTAATACCACATTACTGACTACTAGTAAGTCGGTGTTTTACAGTAGGAAGAATGGAATCGAGTAGAAGTCTTGTGGGAAATCATTATCATTCACCAGATGTGACACGTGCAGCTTAAGAAGTGAATATTTCATCTCCATTTTATGCCTGCATGTCTCTTCAGTCAATGTCATACAGTGACAATCACATTTGTGGAATAACGAACCTTTCTTCATGCACGAACACAAGGGAAATGGATCGAAATTTGATTACAAGATTAATCCGTTGAGTTGTTGCATTGGCCGAATTCTCGCAAGGAAATATTCTATAATAATTCTATCGTCCTCAAAAACCTTGGATCTCGATTCGACAGGCAGAATATCATAATCTAGCAGTAAATGGCTTCAAAATGCTTCCTCGCGTTCAATGCGCCAAGTGCAAAGTATCACTGATATTCTGGTACAAGAAGTTGGAATACGGTTTGTGTTATCCTATGAGATCTCAAATTTATGTACCAATTTCGTCAAGCAGAATGCAGGATTGAATTAAAAAGAGCTACGACGTAACTACATCGGTGAATTTTTGAATACCAGCTTCGATAATATTAAAGGAACACAATTTTCTTGACTAAATACACTTACTTAGTAGTATCAATAGCATACGAGTTTTCCTTAACGTAAAAATGTATCTTTCTTCAATATAAAAGTTGAATAAATTTTCCTGTTGAACTTTCTCTTGAGGGAGTTACTTCCTTCCTTTGCATTAAACTTTCTATTGAGGTCGTTGCAGAAGAGAGGCTCTCCTCAAGCACTCCGACACAAACTGTGTACGTGTAGCTTTACGATTGTATTGAGGTATTGAATAGTAAATGCTGAAAATCCCTTTCGCCTGTGTATATACTATTTCAGTTCAACTTACTTTCCAGAATATCATTTGCAGTTTGCAGCTCATGAAAGCCAGAAAAGAAGGACAAGGAACTTGACTACTTGACTGCTCTTGCCTCCATCTCTCAACCCTTCTCAATTGAATTAAGTAGAGTTGATATGAAAGAGCTCTTGAGTGGTAATTTGACTTCTCTTGTCCAAAATTCAGGTTCGTTTTTTGAATACAACTTTGAAGTCTGAGAAAACACTCTGAAACCTATGATTACGGGATGAATTGTCAATATGCTTTTTGTAACATTGTTACCCTTCCCACATCTGACGAAAGCTCAGGTTGCAGTGGAGAAAGCGTGGGCAGGACTGCTAGAATGTTTTAGTGACTGTGACATGAATTTTGTATAAAGTGATCTTCGGTATGAAGCAACCCTCAAAGATGAAATGAAAGCTGTGGGTATTGGTTGATTCGTTCTTGTGTCTTATCTTATCCGTGTCTACGTGTGCGTGTGGTTTGAAAAATTTATTCTTCAAGGAAGTTTCTTTTATTAGTGAAAGTTTGTTGATTAAGGTGTGGCAGAGTGTTTTTGAGTAGGTGTGTATGCAGTATAATGATCTACGCTGGGGGCGTGTAAGTCAATGGTATGATTAACCACTATTAACTTTTGAGTATTGAGTTTCAAACTGGGAGAATTTAATTAGGAATTCTTCGTTCAGATGACATCAAAAGGTGTGTCAAGGATTCATGGGCGAATTAGTCTTGTGCAAGAAGTACAAACATAGGTTCTAATGAAATTAATCGATTTCACTCAAGAAAACTTTCTTTTTTGGTCCAACAAGACAAAGACATTTCACACGGCCAGGCAACTGAATCTAGGGGGTCGCTTCGTTTAGTTTCTACACAGTGATTCTCTAAGAATTTTAGCATTTAGAAAAATTGTGCAGATTAAAATGTCCAAGTCGTTTTTTACTTCTAAGGCAAACTTACAATTAAGTTAGAATTTAAAGGATTGTAATATTATGAGGAGAAAGCAGAGAGAAGTGAATTCGGTAAATTAGACATTTACGTTCTTGCTTTACATAACCAGGAATATCACCCAGGGGGAATTAAGGTCTTATGAAAAGACCGAATACAATGGAACTTGTATCCTGGTTTTACGAGTTCTTTCTCATTTTAAACGATATATTCTGGTTGTGTATTCACTCCATATTTCTCATGAACCGACCAAGAGTAAAAGGATTTAAAAGACAGCACGTAAACAACTGCCAAACTTCCAACTCTCCTTCTAATCATGAAGTATCGTTGTAATTCTGAGATAACGGCTGGATTCTGAATTTGTGAACAAGGTGCATGATAGTTGCACAATAAATAATTATCTCGTAGAAAACCAAGAGCTTTATTTCGCTAAGAATTAGGGAAATCGTGCCTTTCAAGGACACAGGAGGAACTGACTGTGTAATTGGTGCCATATTACACTTGCCGTTTCAACTGTCACAAATGCCAACAGACGTAAAGAACTTTTTTTATACAATATCCGTTTTAAGGTATTTTTTCTTACACTTTTGACAAGACTAAAAGTATCCCAGCTGGATTGCAATTGGAAGTTACGGTCTGGAACCAAGTTACGTAACTCATTTACCACTAGGAAAGCAAACCACGTGATTTAATTTTACGTCAGATTGAGATTTCAATTTGTTCTGCTGAGAAAGAAGTTCTTTCAAGTAATTCAATCTTGAAACTGAATTGAATCGGATGAGACCTCTACATCCTGACATCCACATAAAAAGTAGCATAAAACTAATTAGACTGGCCAGCAAGACTTGCAGTTGTGTGAACAGGATATGTTATATGTAGGTGGATCAATTAGAACTCGAGTGGGTCACATTTTTTCTTTCAGCAACACAGGTCGCTTAATTAGATCAAAATCCTTTTAGGATCAAAGCTCGTCTGCGATACTGTCCATGTAATTCTACTAGTTTCTATGATTCGGGAAGGAGGAAGAGTTCCTGGAGTCAAAAGCTACAATTAACAATGTGTATTTCTATACCCGTTCTTGAGTTCCTGATCAGTCTTTTGAACTTTTTAGGATTGGTCGAAGACAACTGACAAACTGAGTAGCTTGTGCTTGTGCTCATTTTTCACAATTGAAAGTCTCTTTCTTCATGCCCAATAAAAGATCGCAGCCTTGTGTATTGTGATAATTTAAGGAATTATTCAATTCTAGCTACATAAATTCTCATCTGTTGCCTGTCTGTCTGCCTTGGCATTTATTTACTTACAACGGTTGAAATTCCAACAAAAATTTCTGTTGCAGAAAGTCGCACAAGATTGATGCGGCTCTATATGCACTGACGAGAAAAAAGATAAAATATTTATATTCTAGACCTTGAAGGTTGACTTATAATCTAATAGCCTATATACTTGAGGCTGCAGAAGGTTGTAATTAAGACCTCTGCGACATCCTGCAGTGCCCAATATTCTATGGTCCTGTGTCAGTCACGTTCACTCGACGATCGAACTGAAACCACAGGAATCCCATGACATGAATGATACCTTAATACTTTGAAACAGATCTGGAGCTCA
Organism: Isotomurus palustris; assembly: GCA_034696625.1. NCBI lineage: Eukaryota > Metazoa > Arthropoda > Collembola > Entomobryomorpha > Isotomidae > Isotomurus > Isotomurus palustris. Next base: position 3,923 of record JAQGAD010002578.1, read on the forward strand.
TTCATCAATTAATTACTACTCGTCAGTCGTCAGTTAGTCATGCGACATCGTACTGCGGTTCGGGGTTTCTTATATATCTCCACTTTGATAGGTATAAGTAAATCCAGGCCCACACAGTATACAAAAGCGAACAATTAAAAAAACCATTAGTATTGATCAAAGAGGGTCATTACCTGCGGGGTTGCAAAGAGAATAGCTGAGCACCAAGCGATCCACAGCATATTCCGTACACGTTTCATCCCTCCGATAACTTTGAGTGGAAAGACAATCGCAAAGAATCGATCGAGGCTGATACATATGATGACCATAGAACTAAGGTACAATCCAAAAGCTCTGAAGAATTGTGATATCCTGCATAACGCGTCTCCTCCATACCACTGGACAGTTATTCTCCAAAAAACCTCAATAGGAATCACCACAAAGCACACTAACAAGTCTGCTGTTGCTAAATGCCATATGAGCACTTTAATTCGCGACCTCATCAACTGTCTTCGCCAAATTTCTCGTCCTACTGTAATAAAAATGGACAAATTGCCTGGAGCACCGATGAGAAATAAGATCACATAAGCAATCACGCAATTCCGTGAATCACTGGACATTTGAAGAAGCTCTTCTGGAATACGACTACGAAGTATCTCTGCTGCTATGTCCTTGGCACTTCGAGTCGTCAGGTTGGTTACAATTGTTGGTGAGACAGGAGAGATGGAAGATGCTAATTCCATCGTTGGTGGAAATAAAGATGCTGCCGATGATGAGAGAATATCTTCATCGTAGAAAGTATTGTCCATGATTCCACTCATCCCATGACCTAGAGAGATGTATTCCATCCCAGCAGTGGATGAGTGACCTTCTAGTGAATCCATTCTGTGGGAGATGGATGTGGTGGTGTCAGTGAAATTCATGGCTGAGAGATGATAGAAAGTTCCTTAGGAAGTCTCACAATGCCCCAAAACTTTCACCTGAATTTAGTACACACCTTCTCCACACTGTCTTCACGAACTGCCTGCACAACTATGCTAGACTTAATATAGACTGATAAGAGAGCTTATTTCTATGTACGATCACTACGATCATATGTACTTTACTTATGAACGACTCATTCTAACAGAACTGGTAGTAATGATTTAGATAGTGCTAAAGTTAGTGATAGTAAAGCATGAAGGGAAAGCTGAGATGTGGCGATGATGTTGATGCACGTGTTGCTGTTCCATACCCTGCTTTGTCCAAGGCAGCACTGGAAGTGGGAGACTGTCTACCCGGATATTTTATGTTCCAAAGTAACCAAACTCTCGCACGACTGACGGCCACGGCATGGAATCTGAAGTTAGGATAGTCTGAACAAGGAGCGTGCGAAACACCATTCATCGAAAAGAAAGTCAGCTTCAACGCTTTTCTTGCCTTCTTTCTCTTCTGAGTAATGAAACTTTGTGTATCGTGAAATAGACGCAGTGGCTAAGAAGTTTAAGTCCAGTTTAGGATGATTATGAAATCTTAAATATTTTTAATATACAAATTTTGTTATACTATAATTTTAAGTCTGGAACTGGAGTCTGTAATTAAATTTCGAATTTTGAAACATGAAAGTTGCTTTCCCCAGAAACATAATGGTCTATGAGTGTCAACATGCCCCATGCTAATAAGAATGGCGCGAAGTCCGCTTATACCGAGCATTGTGAAAATAGAAGACGTCAATTCTTCGTGGGTTATTTAGTGTTGAAGTGTTTTATTGTAAACAGTTGTTTTGATTAACTTTTCGGAAATTGTGTGGTTTTGTTGTTTGTTGAGTAGATGAAAACTCGTTGTAGTTAGTTAGAGTTGAAGATCATAAAAATGTCAGTGCACAGGAAGCGAAAGTTTGATGAGGCAAACGATGACTACAGCGGGGGAATCGAGGCTGAGATGTCGAAAAGTGCGACCGCGTCTGTAAAGCGACACACAATTGACTCCGACGAGGAGGATGAAGATGAAGAGGATTATAATAAGAAGAAGTACGATGTTATGGCCAACGACGACATTGAAGGTGAGCGAAGCGTAGTATAGCTTTTTTTTATTTATTCCCGAAAATCAGAGATCTACTTGTATATTCTTTGTACTTCCAGGTCAAGAAGCGTCGACGATTGAATTTGATGGGGAAACGAAGATCACGCCATTCAATATGAAAGATGAAATGGAAGAAGGATATTTTGACGGTAATGGGACGTATATTTGGAACAAGAAGGATGCGAGTGAGATCAGAGATAGTTGGTTAGACTCAGTGGATTGGGTGAAGGTAATTACTAAAAACACTCAAGATTTAACAAATCTGAATTTATGTATGAGTAGGATTTATGCGTTTACGATGTTTTTAGATTAAGAGACCGGATGGTGATGCTGCAGTTAACGCAGATTCCTCGTCAAAAGACGATTTGCTTGCACCAGAAGAAAAAGTGGATGTCTTGGCTTTGTATAAGAAGTTGTTTACCTTTTTGAAACCTGGCGAAAGTGTTTTGAAAGCTATAAAGAGACTAGGTAAATACTGTCAGACAGTCTACAATGGAAATTCATGATAATATTAGACAGACGTTACTAAAAATTATTGAATGAAATGTCACATCGTAGGTGCCGGAAAAACTCTCTCCGCTTCTGAGCGATTAAAATTAAAGAAGAAAAATCAACAAGCTGCTGCTGCAGCAGCAGCAGCCCAAGAAGCCCCGGGAACAACCACAGAAGCTCCTCCAGACAATGTGGCTGGAGTTACTGAAGTTGCTAATTCTATTTTATCAGCGACTGGAAACATGGATATTTATCAAGAAACCTATGAAAGCATCCAGTTTAAGGTATTCTGACACGATTGATTTTGATAGTTTAAATCAGTGGAAATTCAAAAATTGCAGGAGATATTATATATTTTAACAAAATATTCATAAAATTCACGTTCTGCAGGTGAATAGAGAAGAGAAAAAACCTGTGATGAAAGAGGACGATGGATCAGATATGTTCGCTGATGAATTTGATGTAAAGCAAAATGATGAAATTACGGCCGCAAACGGACCTTCGGAGGAATCCGCTAGTATTGGAAATATCGGTGATCCTAACGACGAAGTGAAGTGGGAATTTAAGTGGGAGAACAAGGAAGATGCACCAATTCATGGACCCCACACATCTTCTGAAATGAAAGCATGGGATGAAGAGGGCTACTTCAAGGATGGAGTATTTGTTAGGAAACAAAACCAGGCTGGAGAATTTTATACATCAAAGAGAATTGATTTTGATCTCTACTGCTAAAAATTATTCAGTAACGAATGTATTTTTCTGCAAATTTAAATTTTTCAACTTCAATAACTTTATTGTGTATCAAATAGCGTTTTAAAGACTTCTATCGTCATTTTCGTCATGCAATTTCGTCTGTACAATTTAGTTTATCTTGTATCTAGACAAATAAAAAAATACTAAATTCACTATGAAGGTGAAAGAAATCAAAAGATACATCTCGAGACTTGAACACTTTACACTAATGTTCGTTAATTATAGCTGGCTGACGTTGAGGAGTCAGCTTAAAATACTTCAGGATTTTTGGACTTGAACCATCATCTGAACATTTTCGTCGTTTTCTGGTGCTTCTACTTTTAGGAGTAGTTTCTTCAGCAGCTTTTCTTCTGCTCGTAGAACTTTCTGGAGACTGCAGCCAATCATTAGGACACGTGGATTTTTTCCTGAGTTTAATTTTGATTTTGGGGACGACATGTGGGAGCCTCATCCCATCAATTACGTAATTCGGAAAAGTATCAAGACGAAGCCCACTAGGAATTTTCTTCGGCGAACCTCTATAGTGACTCAGTCCTCTCTCTAGATTGCGATGGATGTACGTGAATTCTGATTTAAAAGGAGAGATTTCACTGGATAACTCAGCAGGTGTAGTATCCTGTTTGGCAAAATCATTTTCTAAGAAGATTTCTGGTACCCACTTCATAACCACTGAAGAATCGCCTCCTGTCGTCAGCTAAGTAAGAATTATACATCGGAGATTTATTATTGCATACAAAAAGTATCAAATAGGTGTATGTAATAATAAAAGCAAATCTGTTACTCACTAGCAAGTCATCACGAGAATCGAACACAGGACAGCAAACACCTAGGTCTGGGTTACCGTCATGGATAAGAGAATGAACGGGTTTGCTGCTATTTGTGTCCGCAAACGGCACAGTTTTGAATATGTGAACCTGCTGTTCCTCAGAGCCCGAAGCTAAGAACTGACCATCTCCACTGACATCTAATCGCGTGTAAAAGCTCATTGGGCTAGGAGAAGTGTAAGATGTTTCTGAAAACAAATAACCAAATTATTAAACGAATTGAATTAAAGAATTGAGTACTCAGTCTGACATTAAATTTTTACCGTATTGCATACTGGCCAAGTCAAATTGGAAGATTTCGAACTGAACCGTACTTGCATACAACTTCGAATTACAGATTTTTAAACACCCGTAGCCTTTGTTGTTATTTTTCCCTGGGTAATTTAATATTTCAACGGGATTGTATTTCTTTAGATGTTTGTACGTCACTCGGAGATCCCATTGTTTGAGGAGGCTACATTAATTTTCGAGCGATGTTTTTAGTGTTTACAATTATTCATTCGTAGCATCAGACAAATAAACTATAACAATCGCAATTTAACTTACCCATCTGAAGACCCAGAAGAAATTAAATTATACTCGTCAATGAACACAACATCTGTTACAGAGTTAGATGGAGATGAGTTTGCATGAGCTACTGCAATCTTTGACTTATGAGTTCTTGAATGTGTGTTATCTTTGCTAACCACACAATGTGCATCATTTATTCGATTTACTGGATGTGCCGATTTTATCCTCAGATCATGAACATTAATAGAGTTGTCTCTGCTGCATGTTATTATAATATCTAAAGTCCAGAAAACAAAGCCGTCATTATCACACTGCTCACATAAAACACGTAAAACAAAAACTTTTTTTTACAGTTTGTTTACCCCCATTGAAGCTGTCGACTTTTTTAATACTCTTCTCGTGGCAGTCATATGTCCTTAACAGATCTAAAGAACTCGAGTCCAAAATACATAAAGTTCCTGAACCTGTCCCAGCGAACAGCTTGTCTGAAAAATATTTCAGCGAGTAAACAGCAGCTTTCTCAGATATTTTTGTACCTACAAATTGAGTCAAAACGAAAGAATTTTAACATAATATAAACATTGTCAACTACTTTCAATTTCACTACATTTTTGATTTTCTTGTTTGAATTTTAGAGTTTGACACCAAACTTACTAGTAACATTAACAGGTGTTTTATGCTTTGATTCGAAGCAAAAGTCATTTTGAAACCAACGATGGACAACGTGAATCCTCCCACTTTCGTCCGCAGCAATAAGTCGATCTCCAGCCTTTTCCAAAGAGTAAATAGGTACAGTTTCGTACTCAGAAGGCACGTTAATAGGCAGACTAAAACATGGAGCAGTTTTCAGCCCTCGCAGGGTCCGGCATCTCAAATCTACAAAACAAACACAAACACCTTTTCAATTAAACTTCTTTAAATCGAAAACCACCTATCACTCGCAAATAAACCGCAATAAATAATTAAGGCTTCAATTTAAATCCCTTCTTATTACCATCAAAACCATGCGTCTGCATTCGAGATGCAAATCCCCGTTTGTACGAATGATACGAATTAATCAGTCCATCACCACACTCTCTCCTCCACAGAGTTCTCGGTAAGTTTCCCCGTTGACATTCCATCTCAAAATTCCTAATCGGTCTAATATCACTCTCTATTCACTCAGCAGTCACTACAAAAACAAACAAAATTCAAATCAAAATAATAATAACAAGAAGAAAGGATGGCACTTGTCAATTTTCCAGTCCCATCCTGTTTACATTAAATCCCCACTTTGCTACTTTGCGTACCTTATTCAACTCTATCATTCCAACGACTTGAGAGATAAGGTCAAGTGTTTACGGATAGTCAAATATGAAGATAAGATAATTAATAAGATAAGAAGTTGTCCAAAAGCCGCAATCAAAGTCCACGTCTAGTGAAAGTATGAAAAATCTTAGAAGAAAAGGAGGGAGTGAGAAAAGGAGGGCAGAGTTGACAACAGTGACAGAGTGAATTCCCGCACCACATTCACAAAAGGCCACAACCGTTTTTACTTTGTTGCATGTTGGCAGGTTGGGTTGCTCCCGCGTTATTCAGCCTGCCCCAATGTGAAAGCATTTTGTTGCATGAAATCTCAAAATCCCAAGTCCTAAACTTAAAATTTCATTGCAACACTTAAAACTATCATTAAAGTTTAAATTAAAGTGCAATTAATGCAAAGCGTATGCCAACATTGGGTTAGATTTATGCACGAAAAAAGTTATTTGTTTTTTAGGCAGAAGAGCAAGTTGAAAGTTGATGTCAAGCATGGGAGGTTATTTGGTGGAGTTACCGTAATTAATAGGGTAAAATCAATACAATGCTCATTAGGAGAACCTATAAGCCATTATACTTGATTTGTTCTATATTTTGGGGCAGACTCGTAGTTGCAGGAAAGGCCTTTTCTGCATCTAAGAGGGTGACCTGCTCACAATCAACCTCTTGTTTCTAAACGGGCAGATCAGAATTCCTATAGGAGTCAGAGTCTGGAGTCGGGCAGTTACTTGAGACCTCGATGACCCCGCGGTGCAGCATGTGTAATAATATATGCTCCTGTCACAGGTAGAGGACTGTGGGATGATTTGTGGGTAGGTATTTTGGGAGCCCGAAAGGGCACATAACAACTGAATGATAATCACCACTCTTACTGATTTCGAGCACTGATCACATTAAGCCATGATCATCGATTATATGACAATACTGGGTCTCATTAAACATCTGTCCACACATTTATATTAATTAATTACAATACTCACGTTTAATCGATCATAACTGTCTATTATTCCTCTGCACTCGAGCCTAAAATATAAATTAATAAAATAAGTATATGGACGATACATTAAACAAATTATTGTGAATTCATATGACAGTATGACACTATACGGACTTTCTAGATTAAATATAGCACAGGATGCAACATGCATCGGATTCTTGCATTAAATTCTAAATTAAAGTAGAAAAATACAACTTATTATTCATTTATGGTTAACGTCTAGTTTACTACGTAAAATTAATTGTTTTGTGATATGTACTAATATGTAGGGAAAATGCAACAGCTTCAGTGATCTTCAATTCATTCTGACCCTGAGTGCTCTAATGGGCCAGGAATGAGACTGTGTGGGACCTTAAACAAAAGCATACAGATTCTTAATAATTATATGTAGACTTTCGTCTTGCTTTTTTGCAATGAGGTAGTTTTAGTTATCTATGACCCAACCGAATATAAGCAGAATTTGAGTGTAATTGTCCAAAATTTCATATTGTTCTGATCCCGACCTGCTACTGATTCGGGTCTGTCTCTAATACAAAATGTTTGATTGTCCTTCAAGAGGTCTCCCATCTTGCAGAAGTAGGGAAATGATGCTCCAGACATTTTCTTCAGAACTCTTCCCTAAAACCACAAGTGCATGTTAGGATAATAAGCAATTATGAAAGCAGGTTAGTCTAAAGTTACAAAATAGACTTAAAATCTTACTCTGAAGTTTAACAAGTTGAGATTCAGCTTGAGTTGCATATCCCTAATATCATCAAAATCCGAAGCCCAGATAAACAATTTCTTCTCGTTGAATTCGTACTTGCAGTTCAGGAAGACGTAGAAAGTACTATTTATGTGACAGATCTGCACGATGCGTTCAACCCAGACGACTGCAAGTATTTCAAAGTATCCAATTTGACCGAAAAGCATTATATTAATAATAGTACGAAATTTTTCAAAACTTATGATCGGTCAGGAACATACCAGTATGTTCGTTGACGCCCCGCGTAGGGCAAGTAATGTTGTGCTGCCTACGCCCGTTTAAATCAATTGTGATAGTTGGAATTTCATGGATATGTAGAAAATGTGGGATGAACTGATCTCGAGGTATTGGCTCAGAGCACTTCAGCTGGCATGGGCATTCATACATTCTACACAATACACCAAAATCCAATTATGCATCTACTTCGAAATATAACATATAATAATTTTTAAACAGAATTTAAAACCACAATTAAAAATTTTTTACTTGAAGGGGCAGATATCCTGGTGAGCGACGAATTCTCGGCCAGTAACCAGTACAGGGCATCCTTTGGCAGCATTGTTACATCTGAACAGTGACTTCAGAAATATTGCCTCTACCAACTTGCATCTTTGGGCATGAACGACACTTCCGCAAATACTTCCTCCTGAATTATCAGCCTCGCTTTCAGTGATTTTGGTACAGATGAATGATAACTTCTTCACGCACCAGAAGCAAACGGGTGTCCTTGAGCTTCGCATGTGTAGAAAGGAAGCATCGGAATGACGCCACAGGAACAGCAAGTGATTGCTTCCCTGATCTGCTGAGTCGATGGGAACCAAATTTCCATATTGCTTGAGCTGGAACTGGTGGAACTAGTAGAAGTGGAAATAGTGGAAGTTGACTAGAATAGTTGAACAGTTAAGTGCTGGACTGGTAGAATTTCGAGGACCTGACAGCGTGGACAGAGCTGGGTGTATCGAACAACAGGTAGACGCAGAATGAGCCATTTGCCGTTGCCTACACTAAATACCATAGACATATATAAAAGAGACATAGGAGATTTGCCGTTCTTCCAGCTTCAAGTTAAAGTATAGCGTCCTTTTATGCATCAAGTGTACGCGATTTTGCAGATATGACTCCTGGCTATTGAATATGCTGTGTGTAAAGTGTAAACAACTCTTTGTGTTCCCTTGCATTCGCGTTCCTTTCTCTTTGTTTGGTGTTCTGATCTTCTGATGTTTGATGCAATGAGATTTTTAACAATAATTAAACAGTGCTTTATTATGAAGAACAATGAGAAAATTAAAAATTAAGTAACATTTTTGAAATAATACCATTCCCAGTGAACAGAACAGATTGAATGAGCAAATTCATGGATAACAAGAAAACATTTTGATGTGATAGATTATTGGATAAGCAAGTGTAGAAAACAAA
>JAQGAD010002579.1:0-12991 GCA_034696625.1 Isotomurus palustris
ATCCTGTTCATCACAAAGTGATGCGGTAGCAAACAAAGAAGCATTTGCCTAATAGCTGTGTTTAATTGACGCACTGTCTGTTGAGTTTGTTTAATCTTTTACCCATCAGCTTAATTTTAATAAGTGCCAAAGGAATGCGGAACTGTACTTAACCGAAAAGAACTTAATTTTGTTAAAATTTAAATTGTTGTATTTGAAAAAACGAGTATGGATTCTTATTGCGGTAAGCTGATATAATTTCATCCATTTGTGTTTAAGCCATTGTCAAACCTTGGAAACTGTAATTTGTGGACAGTATAAAATTACTTATTTGTGTATGTACCTTAAACAACAGCTTAAAAATGAAAGCAAATGACTAAGGCGGTATTATTTGATTATTGCCAGTTATTTTTAGTGTATTGGTTCAATCAATAGTCATTCGTTGTATATCAAATATTCTATGCCACTTATTAGTTAAATTCAAAGGTTTACTGCGAGTGGAGAAGATTGGAGCTGTGGACAAATTCTGCGTAATGGAACTAAAATTGTGGGTTTGAAATAATTGCCTATACTTCTGTTATTTCAACGGGTAGATTTAGGATTGAACCATTTACTAATTTCTTAATCTTAAATCTCTTCTACTCATCTATTGTTAGATTCTTTTCCTGATTCTCGGTTCAGTAGGACAATTATTTACTAGGCTATTGGTCTTATTTTTCTAAATCACCTAAAGCTTTATTTCGTGTACTGATAAATTCATTCTTTGCAAGTTCAAAAATCTCCCTTGCTCTATTTTAACTCACAGCAAAACCTTTCACAGATACTTAATTAGTGCACACAGGGACCTACGGAGTGGAGTGTTTGTATGCGGCAATGAAATGGTTAATGGTGAAAATGTGGCATTTAAAACCTCAAAAATTGGAAACTTACCCGATTAGAATTGTACTTAACCGGAGAGGACTTAATTTTGTTCATTTGTCATATTTGTAAAAACGATTATAAATTAGCTTAGGCAAACTTTGACGACTGTAATTATTAGTCATTATGAATGTACTGATTTGTATGTTTTAGTACCTTGAACAACCGCTTAAAAACAAATAAGTAAGGCAGTATCTCAATAATTACTTGATTATTGCCAATTATGTTTTTAGTGTAATTAACCTTTTGCAGCCTGTTCGAATAATCAATACACCCTTGGGTGGAATTGTACATTCCTGTCATACAAATGTCACTTTCAGTAGCATCATTGACAAACGAATACTCGCAGAGCGTTGAATTTTTAAAATCGAATTCCAGAGAAAAATGTACTCAAAATTGTTTTTCAAAATAAATGGATTCATATGTTCATACGCATCTATTGTTGGCGTGAGCTCTATTACAGTTGAAGCTGAAAAGGAAACTCTCAATAAGGTAACGGTTAGCAGATGTAATTTAGCAAAAAATGTGGTGTGTATGGGAATATTGACAGCAACGACTCTATTCGGCATACTTCGAACAATCGAACTATATTTCAAAAAAGACCCTACGTTTCCAATCTGCTACATCTTCACGCTTATTATAACACTTCTCAACATCTCCATCCTCATTTTGATTGCAAATATATACCCACTCGTTTCTCTTCTGAATCAGAACTTAAATTACGCACTCAAATTTAAAGGTTAGTCAACTCACTCTCTGTTTAATAATTACTATGTTCTAATTTTTTAAGGTTGTACACTTATACACGCGTCTTTTCTTGAGTATAGAAAACTGGGTAACACGCTACAACTACAGGAAGGCGATCACGGGCCTTAAATTATATGTTTTTCTTATGATAATGTTTGTTTGGTTTGCAATTTTTCTCCCAACAGCTATGACAGCTTTTTTTATAATTTTTAATGATTTGAAATTCCTTCCACACACCGTGTTACCTTTGGAGATTCAAAGAAACTGGGCAGTCCACATCAGCTTCATGGCTTTTTATACATACTTGTCCGTTGCTATTACTGCAATTGCTTTAGTGCAAGTTCTTATGCTCGTTGGATATTTCGGTAAGTTCATATGACGTAATTCCATTTTTCTTACTCATTTTTCTTATAACCTTTTATGAAAATTTCAGCGACAATCTTTCCACTGATCCGGACTGAGTTCAAAGGAGGACTTGACGAAAAGGAATACACGACTAAGTCTGAATTAAGAAGCCCGTACAATCTTACCAAGGAATATTTGTGCGTTGCGATTCTCCATAAGCAAGGAATGCGAATTTTTGGGATTATCACTATAATTGCTCAAGTGATGACCACTCAGTTTGTTCTCTACTGCAACTACACTCTAATGAGGAACTGGAGCGACTTAGATACGTCAATGAAATGCTTAATTGCCGTCATGTCTTGTGACATGACTATCTTCTGGAGTATGACGCTGGAGGTGTGTGGGCGGTTTTATTTAAGCTCTACAAAACTCTTGAAGAGTTGGAAATTGCTGAAATTCCAGAACAAGGAAGAAGCAAAGTTCATGGGGAAATTTAAGAAACGCTGTCGACCTTTCGTGATTGGGGTGGAAGGCTACAAAAAGATTAGGAGGATTAGTGTCCTTAAGTTCATCAGTAGTTTGGTCCAAGTGACTGTTAAAGCATTACTTGTGAAACTGTAGTCAGGATAACAATCTGAATTTAAATTCAGTTTATTCGTAGCTGCGCAGTGCAGTTATTTAGATTTGTAGACTATCATAGACCCGGCAATCCTGATTTCATTAAAATAGATTATTCCATTTGGAGCATATTTCTCGTCACAGGAATTTTGTTTATTTGTTGCCTTGAGCTTTTATCTACCATGAATTTAATTTACTTGTTACCAAAATTGTCAAACATTAACCTGGTTATTTAGACTTCAATGTTAAGAATGATTTCCGTCCGTATGAATTGCGATTCATCGCTTAATTGCACTCAAAATGTCCAATTAGTAAAAATACCAAAACCAATTACCTGTCTATTTTAAAGGGGCTTTTGGGTAGGATATCACGATACTATTTCATTGGACGCTTTTTACACGGATTTGGAAAATAGTATGGAATGTAATTGACGCAGGTGATTATCTATAACTCATTAAAAATGCAGAATGAATTTATGGAACGTTTTGGTTTTACTAATGGCAGCTTGAATTAATTGCTTTCGCTCCAGAAAGTTCAGTTCAAGGCCTTTAAGGTTAGAAGGATACAAAAAGGTCAGGAGAATAAGAGTGCTTAAATTCATCAGTAATTTGGCCCAAATGACCGTTAAAGCATTACTTTCGAAGCTATAGTTAATGTGATCGTGTTAAATCATTCCATAAGCGCGATGTTACGCAAAATCTTAATTATTATAAAAAGGAGAGTTATCTTTATTAACTTAAGTGTTTATGTTATCTTATAAGTCACCTTATCTTGTCCATGTAATAGGTGATTATTATCTAAAGGAAACATAGCTCAGCTTACTTCTTTATAGTATTGTGTAGAGCCTTTTAATTTTTCAATATGTTTGTAATTTGAGGTCACTGTGACCTCGCGTTCAATAGTTATTAGGTCAAAGGTACTTGAATATCCTTATGGAAAGTAACTATGTAGTAGGTAGCTTAAGGTTGTCCAGTGGTCCATTGGTGGTCCGATGGTTCAAAGTGGTCCGTTGGTGGATTATATTCGATTTACCGCTTGTTCTCATTTTCTTCGTAATGTTAAGTGAATGTGCGGAAATCGTGTCATTCTCGTCTTGTCACCGGAAGTGAAAGGTTGTTCTCTCCGTTTTCAAGTGAAAATCTTTGTCAAAGTTTCCGAATAAATTAGATTTCTGAATTAGCTGTAATTGGTTTTCAATTTTTTAATTATTCGACTAATCCCTATTAAATTTAGTTCTAAACTTCCGTTTGGTGGGAAGAAATAGCTCTGACGCCTTTAGTTTTCGTTTAGGAAGTCGTATTTGTCGAAGGTGCAATAGCGGAGGATTTACGACTCTCCGTGAAAACCTGATCAGAAAGCTGAGCAGTGAAAGTTAAGATAACACCATGATATTAAGTTTGTTTAAAAAATCAACAATCATGAGTATAAAAACTTGCCTTAGTAATTGTTGTTCATTGGATTGAGAAAAAAATAATCTGCTTTTACCTAATAACGTGTACAGTTGCAAGTAATAGTTTTAGATTTTAGACTGTCATTGGGCCGGAAATACAGATTTTATTAAAATAAATAATTCCTTTCGGAGCATTATTCTCAGGAAAGGAAATTTGTTTGCTTGGTGCATTGGGCATGTCTCCACCTCTTCACAATAAATTTAATTTGTTTGCTAGGACCGCAATTGTCCATATTCAATCCGGTTATTTACGCGTATCATAGCTTTGTATGATGTCTATCCGTTTAGATTGCTCTATGTCGCTTAAGCACCATCAAAATGTTCAGTGAGTAAAAATTGTGTAAATTAAATTGCTGAATATTTTGGTATCGAGAAGCAGAACGGAGTTTGTGGGGATATAAATTACTACTACAAGTATATCAATTTGCGCTGTGTTACAATAATTTCGACAAAAGCCATGGAATGTATTTGACAACATTGAAGTTTTAGTCCCAAATGTTTGATTCCTTATAATTATTCTTAATTGAATGATCTATCTCGAAAAAAAAAAATCGAAAATTGGTCCAATGCAGTTTTTACAAACAGTAAGGAGCATTGAATTGTTATTGTTATATCTGTTGTTTTCATATTAAAGTATTTGTCGTAAGCAATGCATATTGTAAGGTGATTATCTATAACACAGAATAATAAAAATATAGCATGGATTTCAGTTTTAATTTAGTTTTTTGCTCTAGAAATGTCAGGTCATGGCCTCTAAGGACTTCACTAACTTTACTTAAATAAAAGAAGCAAACTACTTCCACTCTTGAAGAGAAAAAATCATTTCCCCTCACCTTGACTTATTTAAATGAATCTTATTTAGGACGAAGAAAAGGAACAGGTTTGAGCGTCCTGATTGGTTTCCTTCTGGGATGATATTAATTAAGCTATTTCTTCCTGTTTGAAAACGAAATTACTGCTGAGATGCATGTGATAACCTAGAAAGTAATTGCATTTTGTTTTACATAAGATTTAAGTTTTTCATAAATATCCTGTACTTTTGCCACAATTCTTCCTTAAGCTATGAACTTGAGCACTCAAAATCTACACTAACCCCGCACTAAAACATTTACAGGGGAAAATGTACTCCAAAGTTTTCTTCAAAATTACCAAGTTGATTTTTAGATATACCATATTCACTGGTGTAAACTTCTTTACACCCAAAAACGAGAATACAGACGCAACGTGGAAGAGACGGAAATTGAGACATGTTTACAAAAATGCAGGAGTTCTAACAATGATAACTGTAATGATGATATTTGGAACATTTCAGTCTTATCTTAGGAATGAAAAGGAGTTTGCTGTTTGCTATGTTATCGTCCTCATTATGGTATTCTTGAACATTCTCCACGTCAACACGCTTCTTCACTTTCAGCTCCTCAAAACTGTTTTCTGCCAGATTCACAGATTTGCCCGTGATTTTAAAGGTGAATTATTAGAGTTTAAAATGTTGCTAGCACTAAATTATTATAAACTCAATTATAAACTACAGGGAAATGGATAATAAGGTACGAGTACAAGAAGATTCCCACAGGTGTGAAGCTGGATATCTTTCTGGCTTTTCAATTGGTCTGGTTTTCCTTGATACTGCCAGCAGTTCCGATGCTGTGCGTCGTCGCTTTTGATTTGCCTATTTTTCCACACACAATTCTTTTTCAGAGAGACCAGAAAAATTGGGTGGGGTTTATTTTCTTTATTCCGTGTTATTTATATTTCTTTGTGAACTTCAGCGCAAGTGCATTAATGCACGCTGCCTTCGCTTCAATATACTTCGGTAAGCATTTCACCATTTCAAAAGAGACTTGAATGACTAGTCATAACAATTGAATTCATTAAAATAGCAACAATGACGACCATAATGAAAACTGAATTGAAAGGAGGTCTCGACCCGAACAAATACATCACAAGAAACAGACTTCGACAACCATACAACTTAGCAAAGGAGTATTTGAAATTGGAACTGCTCCACAATCAAATGATGATAATTTATGGATTCGTCCCTATGGTCGCAGAAATATTTATGACTCAATTTGTTTTGTATTGCAACTACACGCTTATACGACACTGGAATGATCACGGAATACTCATGAGATCCATCCTTATGTTGATGACCGTGGATATAATTATAGTTTGGAGCGTAACACTGGAGGTTGCTGGGAGGTTCCACAAAAACGCTAAAACTCTACTCAAGTCGTGGATTTTCTTAAAGATGCAGAATAAATTTGAAGCAAAATTTATGAGGAAGTTCAAGAGGCACTGCCGTCCCTTAACGGTAGGAGTGGCCGGAATGAAACAAATAAAACGGATAAGTGTTCTTAAGTTCTTTAAAACGACTGTACAGGAAACTGTGATAGCACTACTGGCTTTGGAATAAATGTAGAAACAACATGCGTGTCGTCTCATCTCAGCCTCTTGTAGTTAAGTTTAAGATTAAGTCATTCATTTAAGTTACTAATGTTGTGAGCAAGATTCACACACCCGATTCGTTTTACATCACCCCGCCACTACCTCGAAGACTTAAGAAAGTAATTAAGGATAGAAGGAGTGGAGGAGTACGCCCTTAGAAAAGCGGCATAGCCACTCCCACTCTAGACAATAGGATTAAGCTGTACATATAATTAGGATTAGTAAGAAGAGGAGTGAGTCCTTAAGAAAGCGGCTTACACTCCCACTCTGCGTTATCCGTTATAGTATATTTCCACATCTATGGAGCGAGCCCTAACTAGCGGCCCTTGACGCTCCCGGCCACGATTACGTGTATACTTCATTAATCCTTAGAATAAATGCATAATATTAAGAGCATAATTGGCTATCTCCTTGTTTCCTACGACCTTTTATTTCTTTGGGCTGTAATTCTTTGATTCTCATTCATTGCATAAATATATTCGGGCATCGGATATAATTGGAAGACCGGGAGAAGGTCTTTGGCTTTGAGCGCAACGGATTAAGGGACTTTCAGCGAGACATACCGAACCCGGACCTTTCAATGTCATGAACAAGGAAGAAGCTAAGTTAATTGGGAAACATTAGAAACGCCGTCGACCGTAGGTGAATGCTAGAAAAAGATCAGGAGAACTAACTAGTTTAAATTTATCAGTAGTTTGGTCCAAGTAACGATTAGCGCATTACGTGTGAAATTGTAGTTAAGATAACAGCACGATTTTAAGCTTTGTCTTTTCGTAGAGATCTATAAACAAACAACTTGCACAGTAATTTTTGTGTACAATTTTATTTGTTTGTTGCCTTGAGCCTATCCACTACAAATTAAATTTAATCGCTACCAAAATTGTCCGAATTTAACCTAGTTGTTCAGACTTATCAAGATTCTATATGATGTCCATCAGTAATGATTTCGTTTAATCGCTTAATTACACTCATAATGTTCCGCTAGAAAAAATTATTGAAACTAAATTGCTGAATGATTTGGTATTGATAAATAAAACGAGCTTTGTGGGAACCATACTATTGTACTACTACTGTACTATTTTCTTCGGCACTGTTTTACAATAATTTTGAAAAGAGTATAGAATGTGATTGGCGATATTCAGGTTTTCAGCCAAAATATTTATAAGCGTATAATAATATGTTGTTGAATAATAAACAACTTGCAAAGTAGCCCAACACGGTTCTTACAAACAGTCAAGAGAATTTATTTCTTATCGGTTTTGCTTTCATATGTCCCATAAAACTAGTCAAACATGTCGTATGCAATGCACAGTGGCAGATGATAATCTAAAACGAAGAGGAAAAACCACAACATGGATTTATGCAATGATTTCAGTTTTACTACTGGCAGGTTGAATTGATTGCTTTTGCTCCAGAAATGTCAGTTCAAGGCCAACGTTTTGATTAACTTTAGGTAAAACTAATACAGCAATTTAACTCCAATCGGCCCTTGAACAACAAAAAATCAGCTCCCCTCACCTTGACATTCAAATAAATCTTATTTTTAACGAGCGACGAGAAAATAAGGTCTGACATCCTACTTCAATTCAAACAATATATTAGAAATCATATAAAGCCTTATTAGTTTTGTTCTAGGGTAAGGATAATTAAACAACTGCTTTACCAAATTTTGCTAGGTTGCATGTGGTGACCTAGAAAGTAATTGCAATTTGTTTTACACAACTACAAATTTGCACTTCTTGTCACGACTCTTCCTTCGGCTATCAACTTGGGCACTCAAACCTCAGAAACATCTACAGCTAAGAATGTACTCCAAATTTTTCATCAAAATAACCCACTTGATTTTTAGATATACCATATTCACTGGTGTAAACTTCTTCGAACCAAAAAACGAGAATACAGACGCAACGTGGACGCGACGGAAATTGAGAAATGTTTACAAAAATGCAGGAGTTCTAACAATGATAACTTTCATTATGATATTTGGAACATTTCAGTCTTATCTTAGGAATGAAAAGGAGTTTGCTGTTTGCTATGTTATCGTCCTCATTATGGTATTCTTGAACATTCTCCACGTCAACACGCTTCTTCACTTTCAGCTCCTCAAAACTGTTTTCTGCCAGATTCACAGATTTGCCCGTGATTTTAAAGGTGAATTATTAGAGTTTAAAATGTTGCTAGCACTAAATTATTATAAACTCAATTATAAACTACAGGGAAATGGATAATAAGGTACGAGTACAAGAAGATTCCCACAGGTGTGAAGCTGGATATCTTTCTGGCTTTTCAATTGGTCTGGTTTTCCTTGATACTGCCAGCAGTTCCGATGCTGTGCGTCGTCGCTTTTGATTTGCCTATTTTTCCACACACAATTCTTTTTCAGAGAGACCAGCAAAATTGGGTGGGGTTTCTTTTCTTTATTCCGTGTTATTTATATTTCTTTGTGACCTTCAGCGCCAGTGCATTAATGCACGCCACCTTCGCTTCAATATACTTTGGTAAGCCGTTCATGATTTCAAAAGAGCTTGAATGTTTGCCTCGTCAATAATGAATTAATTTAAACAGCAACAATGACGACCATAATGAAAACTGAATTGAAAGGAGGTCTCGACCCGAACAAATACATCACAAGGAACCAACTTCGACAACCGTACAACTTAGCAAAGGAGTATTTGAAATTGGAACTGCTGCACAAACAAATGATGATAATTTATGGATTCGTCCCTATGGTCGCAGAAATATTTATGACTCAATTTGTCCTGTACTGCAACTACACGCTAATCCGACACTGGAATGACCACGGAATCCTTATGAGATCTAGTCTTACCTTGATGACGGTGAATATAATTATAGTTTGGAGCCTAACGCTGGAGGTTGCTGGGAGGTTCCACAAAAACGCTCAAAGTCTAGTTAAGTCGTGGAGTTGCTTAAAGATGCAGAATAAATTTGAAGCAAAATTTATGAGGAAGTTCAAGAGGCACTGCCGTCCCTTAACGGTGGGAATCGCCGGAATGAAACAAATAAAAAGGATTAGTGTTCTGAAGTTCTTTAAAACGATAGTGAAGGGAACTGTAAAAGCACTACTGGCTTTGGAATGAATTTAGAAATTACTTGCGTGTGGTCTTAGCTTTTCTAGCTAAGTTTAAGATTAAGTCATTAATTAACGTTCCTAATCTTCTGAGCATGTGTCTTATACTTAAAATAACTTCAGTTAGCTTAATTTATTATTCGATTGGTTTAAACATTAAAAAGGAGTCATCAATTTCGCGCCTTGATTTACTTAATTTAATAAATGTTTGCCGAATATTCAATCTCGCTTGGGCTTGCTGTGTTAGGTAAAGTTGTGTAAGCTTTAAATACGTCGGTCAAGAATAAATATGTTCAGAAAGAGTTGTAGTTTTGCTGTGCAATTTCGCTTGTTTGTTGCTTTGAGCCTGATCCACTAGCAATTTAATTTATTTGCATATTAAGTGTCCGAATTTAACCCGTTTGTTTAGACTTATCAAAATTCTGTAACATATTCAAACAGATAAAGAAAGTAACAACGAATTGAACGGGCTTTGGGGAATTTATCAGGAAAAAAATTTAAAAAGAATATAGAATTTAATTGATGATAGTTAAGTCTAAGTCCCAAATATGTAATTACGTAAAAATTAAATCTTCCTGAACGATAAACTTTTCGTAAAGTGGTCCAACACATTTCTTACAAACAGTCGCCCCATACAACTAGTCAAACAATTGTCGTATGACATGCACAGTGCAAAATGATACTCTATAACAAAGAGTAAAAAATACAAGATGGATTTATGCAATAATTTCTGTTTTACTACTGGCAGTTTGAATTGATTGCTTTTGTTCCAGAAATGTCAGTTCACGGCCAACGTTTTCATTAACTTCAGTTAAAATTAGTGCATCAAACTAACTCCAATCTGTACTTGAACAGAATAAAACCAGTTCCCCTCACCTTGACATTCAAATGAGTCTTATTTGGAACGAGGGAATATAAAAGATAGCTTCACATCTTACTTCAATTCTAAAAATATATTAAAAATCATATAAAGCCTTATTAGTTTTGTTCAAGGGTAAGGATAATTAAACAACTGCTTTACCAAATTTTGCTATGTTGCATGTGGTGACCTAGAGAGTAATTGCAATTTGTTTTACACAACTACAAACTTGCACTTCTTGTCGCGACTCTTCCTTCGGCTATCAACTTTGGCACTCAAACCTCAAAGACATCTACAACTAAGAATGTACTCCAAATTTTACTTCAAAATTACCAACTTGATTTTTAGATATACCATATTCACTGGTGTAAACTTCTTTACACCCAAAAACGAGAATACAGACACAACGTGGACGCTAAAGCATCGACAGAAACTTTATAAAACCACAGCATTTCTTACAGTGTCAACTTTAATCATGATATTTAGAACATTCCAGACTTATTTGAGGAATGAGAAGGAATTCACTGTGTGCTATCTGACCGTGCTCATCTTATTCTTCTTGGACATTCTCCTTCTCAACACGCTTCTTCACCTTCAGCTCCTCAAAAGCGTCTTCTGCCAGATTCATCGATTTGCTCGAAATTTTAAAGGTGAATAAATTGGCTTTACAATTTTTACACTTCCCAAATTTTAATGAACCCAATTTTAAACCACAGGAAAATGGATAGAAAGGTACGAGTACAAAAAGATTTCGACGGGTATGAAGCTGGATATCTTTCTTGTTTTTCAATTGACCTGGTTTTCATTCATCCTGCCTGTCGCTCTAATGTGGTGCACCGTGGTTTTTAAAGATTTGCCTATTTTGCCACACAAAATTCTGCTTGATGGAGGCCAGCATAATTGGGCGGTGTTTGTTTTCTTTATTCCCTTTTATTTCTATCTCATTGTCGCTTACAGCGCAAGTGCGTTAATGCACTCTGCCTTCGCTTCTATATACTTCGGTAAGCCGTTCATGATTTCAAAAGAGGTTGAATGTTTGCCTCGTAAATAATGAATTAATTAAAACAGCAACAATGACGACCATAATGAAAACTGAATTGAAAGGAGGTCTCGACCCTAAAAAATACATCACAAGGAACAGACTTCGACAGCCGTACAACTTGGCAAAGGAGTATTTGAAATTGGAACTGCTCCACAAACAAATGATGATCATTTACGGATTCGTTCCCATCGTCGCAGAAATATTTATGACTCAATTTGTGTGGCATTGCAACTACACGCTAATCCGACATTGGAATCAGTACGGAACAGTCATGAAGGCAATCCTTATATTGATGACCGTGGATATCATTGTAGTTTGGAGTGTATTGCTGGAGTTTTGTGGGAGGTTCCACGTGAATGCAAAAAGTCTACTGAGGTCGTGGACTTTCTTACAGATGCGGAATAAATTTGA
Organism: Isotomurus palustris; assembly: GCA_034696625.1. NCBI lineage: Eukaryota > Metazoa > Arthropoda > Collembola > Entomobryomorpha > Isotomidae > Isotomurus > Isotomurus palustris. The sequence continues at coordinate 11,903 of JAQGAD010002579.1, forward strand.
AGCAAAATTTATGAGGAAGTTCGGGAGGCACTGCCGTCCTTTAATGATGGGAGTGCCTGGCATAAAACAAATAAACCGGCTTAGTGTTCTCAAGTTCTTCAAAACGATAATAAAGGGAACTGTAGAGGCGCTATTGGCTTTAGAATAAATTTAAGAAACAAAAATAAGAACCGAACTTCACTATGCAGTATGACAATTGAGCGTTCTAAAAATTTTAATATCGTACATAATTTTAAGCGGATTTGCTGATTTTTTTACTAAATTTTAATTAAACACACTATTAAATGCAAAGTTTACACAATTATTTCAACTTTTGGCTGCAAGGCATGTAAAGTCAGCGCTTCGTTTTCAAATTCTTGAATTTAATTAAATATTTCTTTGATGCAAATAAACCTTCCTCTTAAACTATAAATATCAATAGATGACGAAGTCCATGCCATTGGATTAGTTACACTTATCTGTCTGATTTAAGAAGTCACAAATAGTCTTTTGACTTTTAACCTTCACAGACCTAGGAATATTGATTTTTTCATGTTGTAAATATTTAAAATTTTCATTTGGCGTGTTTTTGTGGCCCGGTTATGAAAGGTATAATAATGCATAAGTTAGTTTACTCTTAGAAATTCCTCCACGTGCTTACAAGTAAATTAAGTACTCCGGGTTTCACGTATAAAATATTCCTTTAGAATATACTCGTATTTCTTTTTATCTAGCAATTGCAATAAGCTTTCATAAATATTAAATGTAAAATTAAATGAACAAAGTTAATTCTGGAATATTTCAACGATTCACTGCGTCCTATTCGTAACTCTTATTCGTAGCTATCGTTGGATGTAGAAAACAGACGCAGGATGATAAATTTAGCTTACGTAAGCAAGCTAAATTCCCTTTTCGAGGATAAAACTCCACAGTTACCGACCTCGCCCTTGTTTGCTTTCAACTTACTGCGTCAAAGGATAAGTGGATCTAAAATTTTCATATCGATTAAAATAGTTTTTGAAAGAATACACTCACGAGTAACAGTACCCAAGTGTGAAATCCCGATCTGGGCGTGGGTCATACCGTTTTTCTCAGCGCGACCTTCAGATT
>JAQGAD010002580.1:0-12987 GCA_034696625.1 Isotomurus palustris
CTTGTGATTGGGATGTGATGTTGGTTTCTGCTTAAGTAAAGAAAGTGTGTTTCTTCCATTAAGTGTTACACAAGCAAACTTGGCGTTTAGATTTCGTGTAGATCGTTAAAATTCACTAAACGATAAAAGGAAATTCAGAATTTATTCGGTCGTGAACTTATTCATCATCCATCGAAGACATTTTGTGTGTGTGTCAATACTTTTACATTAACTTTTTAGCTTCCACAAATTTTACGGAATTAATTTCCTCTTCGAATTCCATTTTTTTGAAGCGGAATCTCGTTAAAATTCTTTCCTGTTTTGAGTGAAAGAATGAGCGAGGATCTTGAAGAACTGCTGCGAGGCTGGAATTGCGGAAAAAGGAGACTCTCGATTTCACTTTGGGAGTTGGAGAACTGTGGATTTTTGTTCAGGATGGGATCGATTTTTGTGCTACGAGGGAATTTAGTGGAAAGCTGGAAAGCTGTGTTATATTGGAGTAAAAAGTCACTTTAATGCTCACTCACTTTCTGCTTAAGTGGATATAGCGAATGCGAATGTGGAGATGAAGTGGAGGAAAAAAGGAAATCGCGATATTGAAGGAGATTTTCCGCGTGGAAAGGCTCTCTCACGTTAAACTGAAGAATGGGAATGTTCTTCGAATGTTCGAATGTATGCAACCAATCTAATCTGTTCTGCGAGGAAAGTTATGCAAAGTCCGATGAACACGAAATTCCAAGGCTGCTTTTCATTTCTCTCGTTTCTTTGAACTTTCGAGTGTGGCGAAGTAGAAGGAGAAAGTGGGAAGGATTTGGGCGAAATGCACAAAGTTTTACAACTTTTATAATGACCGTGTAGATATTCGTTTATTCCTTAATAACGGAGAACTTTCTTCGGCTTCCCATTTCCATCCACCGCGACCGCGCTTAAGGTTTGATTCGATATTATTCTTATCTGGAAGAAGTAGATAAGTTTAAGTTGTGTGTGTGTGAGTAGATTGGGAGATTGGCAGTTGGCGTGCAAGAGTGTTTAATACACATATTACGTGTAATAATAAGTGCTTAAACGGTTTGGAGCAGCAGCTTGAGTGAAAGCCGGGAGAAAGTTTTAAGGAGGAAATGGGCTGTGGAGTGAATGTGCCTAGTGAAGAACTCCTGGAGAACTGGAGAAGTGGAGAAAGGAAGGCTGGTGGGTTCGTTTGTGGAGCCCAGCGAGTTTTTAGACACGCGCTGAGAGGAAAGGAAGTCTCGAGGAAAGTCTCGAGAAGTTCCGTCAAAGGAAAGGAGAGAGTGCGAGCGAACGAGAGTTTCGTGTGGCTGGAAAGGCGAATGGAAATTGACTACCAAATTAATTCGAAAACGAGGCTTTCTTTTGGGATGAATTTGTTTCCCGTCTTCGCATTAAGTCGAAGACGACGGAGAAGGAGATGAGAAGAGTAAGTAAATTTAGGAGACGGGGAGGAGAGTTGTTCATTTGGTTTCTATTGTGTGAATGTTGCGAATGAGAAGTCCCTCGAGTTCTTCTCCGTGTGGTTTCACGTAAACTCGCCTTTCTTTCTAAAGGAGACTTCGGAGGGAAAGGAAGGGAAGGCGATGAGAGTTTATTACTTTTTGCTTTCTCTGCAGCAGAGAGGAGAGATGGGAATTTCATTTGTGAGTCTCTCGTAGTTTGTGGTGAGTTGCATTAGGCGGAATGGAACCAACAGAACTTTCACTTTCTCCTCCAGAATGAAAGTGTCAAGTCAAGTCAAGGTCCTTTCTACTTTCCTCTGTGGGAAGATTGCACATACAGATACAGCATCTCTCTCTGTGTATATATGTGTGTGTATATGTGTGTGTGTGTGTGTGTGTGTGTGTTTGTGTGTGGGCCTTAATAACGTGAAATTGACTGTGTGGACGACACGGACGTGAGATTTCTTTTTGATTTCTCTCGTTGGATTTGTACGAGTTCTTATCTGTTCGTTCTCTCTCTGGTTTCCAACTTCTTATTTCTGTTTCCACACGGCGTCCTCAGATGATTGAGATTATCCTGGAAAGTAAGACGGCGTTGGAATCCTCTCATGAATCTCTCTCAGATGAGAACACAACTGAAATGAAATTTCTCCCATTGTTAAATGGAGGCTGCCAGGAGAGAGAAGAGAGAAGTTCTTATGTCATGAGATGAAGGGATGGGATTGTGTGGAAGAAAGGGAATATTTAGGTGGAAGTGGATTTACAAGAGAGATGTAATAATAATAGAAGAAGATGGAAGAAGAGATGATGAAGAGGTTAGATTGATGGAAGTTGGAATTGTTTTTATTGTGTCGTGGCCTTGTTTACAATTAATTAAATGGCTTAATTGATTTATTAATCTGTTTGAATTGAATTGCGTTAAAAAAGAAATAAACTGGGATTATTGTTTGGAAACAAATTAATTAAAAACATTTGACCCAATTAATTCACTGATTTATTGCAAGTAGCTCAGATGCCAAAATTAAAATTGTACAGCCAGGAATTAAAACTCAGAAGTAGGGACAACAAAATATAAATTCTGAAGACTCAAAGACTCATTCATTCGTAAAAAAATTTCAAGATGTTAAAATTTCATTAAAATTGGAGTGGATTGGAAATAGCCAAGTCAAATACGAGTGAAGATTAAAAAAACAAAACTTATTAGACTTTAAGTTTAATTAATTGTTTTACAATCAGACGGGATTGAGGGCAGTCAGAATAGAAATCAAATTGGCAGGATCGTAAGACGCCAGTGGAACTGAAGGGACGGGAATGGAAGGAAGGACGTCCCTGCAAACTTTGTGTGAATTCACAGAGGAACAAGTTTGGAGTGGAGCGCAGTCTGCGGAAGAAGAGCAAATGCAAAAGTCCTGCAGAGCACAACGAACAACGCGAGGATCTTTGCTCATCTCATTCGACACGTTGAGAAGTCTGGAGCCAAATTTATTGAGGAAGGTTCCCGCAGGGTCGTACTTCTCCCGAACACCCTTGAAGGCCTCCAGCCGCCCTCCACTCGTCGTCTTCTGAATGATCTCTCTACTCGTGAAGTACAACCCGTTCTTACCCCAATGCGGCCTTCCTCCAAACTCATTCACCTGCAAAACTCCATTCAATTAATCGCCTATTAATAATTAATTAATAGATTAATTAATTAACCATCGACTGGAGAATCGCTTGATAAGCTCCCAACCCGTTCCTCGCAGTTCCAAAGGGATTTGCTCTCATTCCAGAGACCAAGTCGAAGGAGAAACTCTGCCTTCCGAAGGCTGGAGACAGAAGAGTGTCGCTGGAACTGGAGAACCGGAAGAAGACTCCAATCATGTAGTTATACGCTGGAACCTTCCTGAAGACATCGCCCATCATTTCCACCACATCCGAAAAAGAGGCGATATCCGCAGACACATTCGATTCCTCCGGATTCAAAGACAGGTTTCCATTGTCCCAAGAACATTTGTTGCTGCATCTGTTCATGAGGAGTCTCCAGGCAGTTCCAGTCGCAGGATTACTCAGGAGATTTCCTCCATCAGAACTGAACACTGCGGGTCTCCCGATAACTTGGCGGTGGAGGGACAATTCAATGAATTCCTGGAGAGCTGCAAGTCCTATTTGGTTTTTTGTGGCCTGGAGAATCTCCAGTGCAGATGAGAAGAGAGCGAGGACTGCTGGAGGCTCGTCTGGAATTAAATAAGTTGACGCATTTCCAGGAGAACTGAAGTCTTGGAGGAAAGTTCCCTTTGAGGCGACGACACTTGAGGAAGAAGGAAACCAGAAGAGGGAAAGGTAGTCGTGGGTTTGTGCCCAACGGAGAGCTGTGCCGTCGGTGAGAATCGAATCCGGGAGTCGAGAGTTTTGGACAGTCATTTTAAAAAGAGGAACTGTTTGGAAAGTGACGTCGATGAGGATTCCCAGGAGTCCCAGGTTCATTCTGAAGGCGGAGAGTTCCTGAGGGTCCGAAATGATTCTGAGGGCTCCTTGGCCATCGACGATTGTCAACTGGGTCGCCAATTCTGACACGGAACCTGCGTGACGAAGCGAGGATCCTGAGGAAGGAGATCCCAACGCTCCACCAACGGTAATTCCTCCTGGAAATTAAATTTAGGAATTACTGGGGCACTGTGAGATTTCCAGAAAACTTTGCTAACTAACCGTAAGAAGGAACCTGGAGCAAAGTTCTTCCTTTGCTTTCGAGGAACTCGAGGAACTCTTGGAACTGAGTTCCAGCTCCTGCGGTGGCTGCTGTCAAGTCTCCGTTAATGCGAGTGTAATTGAAGTTCCGCATGTCCAGAGGAATTCCATCGGTGCAGATGATGTCCGTGTTGGATCCCAACTTTCCTAAGGCTTTCACCTTTTGTCCTCCAGCCGCAGCTCCAGCCACGATTTCCTGGACTTCTTCGACACTCCGAGGAGTCTGCGTGGGACTGGAAGTGCTGCAGTAGGTTCCCTTGTTGTACGAACGGTAGACATTTGCACTGCAGAGGCATTAGATTCGTTAAAAATGTACTTTACTAATTATACTGGTTTTTTAAGCTCACTTACCTTTCACCGTTCACAAGGAGTTGTGAAATAGTCAAAAAAATTAAAACGCTGGTCCCAATTAATCGCAGAATGCGTGAATACTTTCCCATTTTGAAATATTAAATCCTGGGAGCTCACGATTGAGTTGCTAGTGCGAACAGAAGACGGAAAGTAAATGAATGGGAAGCTGTGAAATAACTTGGTGAAGGTTAGTAAATCAACTTTGTTGTTTAATAGCTGTAAACCTAATCTTTCTTACAGATAGTAATCAGTTGTATCCATATGTAAATAACTGATTAATAGTTTCAATAGAAGTTGCTGTTTGATCAACCTACGCTTGGAATTTGGGAGTTTGCTATGTTACTCATCAAAGGCTTAAGGCGTAAAAATATCTCTTAACATTTATCAATAATAGACATTACAATTTATGAGGGTTAATTTTGATTACTTGGCATCTTACGCAACAAAGACATTGAACAGATAATACTTGTGAGCTGAGCTTGAAAGAAGTGTGGAGAGATGGATGATGAAACCTCTTTGGCTATGTTTGGATCGGTGGATAAGACATTAAAAAACCACCAGGTCATTCCCTGGCATTTTTTATCGCTTGTCCTCGAACTTTACTCAACTAGAAATAACTTTAAGTCTTAATAAACTTCTTAAGGTTGTGTGTCATCTACGCACTAAGCACTACTCTCCATTCATTTGTGACTTGTGAGGGACACTAATCATCAAGATCAACACAATCGGAATTATTAGGACCAACAAATTACCAATTGGTAATTAGTAATTAGTAATTAGATTTATTTTTAATTGTCTCGAACTCACAATGAACAAAAAAAATGCAAAATACAAACCCACAATTCAAAGTAGAAATTGTGGAAACAAGTATGAAAGAAACAATTTGTCAATTTGTGGAATGGAATACTCCTGGCTTGACGTCCAACGACGGATTTTGATTGAAAAAGTTGGCTGGCTTGAACCAAAATGCGACAGTTCTGAAATATGAAATGATGAATTAATTTAAAAAATTGTTTATGTTTCTGAAAAATATAAAATATTTACTAAAGATGATCTTACTCGACTGGCATCACAGGAGCATCTTCAGTCCTCACGAGATGAGTAACACCGAAAATATGCCACAGGACGAGATCTTTGTTGACTAAATCCGAACTCGGATCTTCAGCCACCCATTGAGGGAGTCCGGAATTGTTCAAATAATACCCCCCGGGGTACAATTGATTTTCCTTGTACAGGGTGATCCAAACGTCATAATCTGTGAACGCGTGTCTTCCATGAAGAGGACTTAATTCAGATATAAACGGCTTAGCAGATCTGTGTTCTGGAATTAATTTCCAACCACGACGAGTCCCGGTAATCGGATTAATGTTATCAGTATCCCCCGAAATCTTCCATGTCCGACCTGTTTCCACATTCACGTTCGTTCTTGCGGTAGACGGAGTTCGTAGGATTGTCTCTTCTCCGTGAAATCCATTTCCATACGGATTTGTCGCGGATAAAGGACCTACGTATTTAATTAATTAATAATTAAAGGAGTTAAATGTTTAATTCGGGGGATAATAAATTTATTTGCGTACTTGAATCAGCGATAACATCCACAACACTTGCGGTGTTGTTATTTCCATCGATTTCTGTGTCAAGTCTGGCGACAAAAAAGTGTTGGTGGTTTTGAGCAACGACATTTGGGGAGATTTTGGTTGCATGGGGTCCTGGAGGTTCGTGGCCTGCGTATAAATTCTGGCTCACGATTCCAGTCAAGCTGACTTCCACTTTTATTGAGGCGTCTTGGTAGAAAAGCCATTTGAATTGGTAGTCGTAGTTGGAAAGCGTGGCGATGAATGTGATGACGAGTCTTTGGGATCGCACGGAAACGATGCGGTGTGAAATTGGGTCCATTTTTCTCCACAACATTCCGGCGTCTTCTTCGTGAATGCAAATTGTTTTGTGGAGAACGGAAGGCTTCCCACTCATGTCGTTGTTAACAAAGTCCATAAAGTAAACGGAACCTCGGCAGTCATCCGGACTTCGGAGTTCTGATGCACTGAAGCCTAATCCGTACTCTCCAACGTCGAAAGCCTTAATTAGAGAAGAAATTAATGAGATTATATATAATTAATAATTGCTTTTTAATTGTTCTTAGTTTTTTATGGAGATGAGTTTACCCATTTCCGGTGGAAAGGAGGTCGAGGGTCTCCGTAAGGAACGAATATTTCAGAAATAGATGCGCGATAAAGAATTGGACGGAAGTTCCCATTATCATTGTAAGAAATGTGATGCAAAACTATTCCTTCTCGAGCGTTTGTCCTGAAATTTTGATGGAAAATTTAATTTTGGTTACAAAATTTATGGGAGATATTTTGCAATTGGTTATTGGTTTTTTGTACCCACCCAATTCTCATTTTAAACTTTTCCCATTCGAGAAGATTTCCTGAAATCTTGAAGGAGCGGTTACCATTTTGAGAAATCTCAATTGGAACTAAAGTAGTGCGATATTTTACTCCAGAAACCTCTGGATCGTAATTTCCACTCATTTCGGGAATTTTGTCACCGACTCTGTTATGTGAATTTATTTGCATGTGAATAGGAATCTCTTCTATGTCGACAACTTTCTTGTCGAGACTGTCGACAATTGCCACGAAGCCCATGGGGTGAACTGAGATTTAATTTTAAAATTTAAAAGTAAAATTTCCTCCTTTAATCTTTTTAGTTTTTGTAGACAAAAAACAATTTTTCTTACCGTAAAAGTTGTCGTTTTCAAAAGGCCTCGCGTAAAAATAAACTTGAGCCATTCTGCGATTTCTATAATCGGGTTTGTCACCTTTGAATCCATATTTCCTGATAAACCAAATTCCATTCAGTTTATTTCTAAAACATATTTGCGGGTTTCTAGTTTCTAGACTTCTATGAGATTTTGAGGAAACTTACCAAACATCGGGAATGATGATAGTTTTATTAGAGTAAAATTGTTTGTAATGGGTCAACCTGGCTTTGACAGTTGGATCATTTAAGGCCAACTCTCCAACTGCCGTCAATTCATCTCCGGAGAAACTGGACTCGATTCCCAAAGGAAGTTCTTCCCACGAAGTGATGAGAGGGCTGCTGAGTTCATCATCCGAAAATTGAACGACGACTTCGATAGTTTTTCCCGTGTCGGGGTGAACTAAAACTGTGAGAGCTTCACGGGGAATGGAACAATCGGGGGGAGAGGAATCTTGAAGGAAATACGGAAGAAGTGAGGCCTTCGGTGGTTCCTTCAGAGTTATCAGAATGAAAATGAAAGGAACTTTAGGAAACGTGCTGCTGATTTTGGAAGAAGTCTGGAGTATTTCTGCACTTGTCAAGGGATCCAACGGGTGTTTGCAGATTGCGTCGACATTCCAGACACAAAGAGTGACGAAGAGTAAAAGTATCCGCAACATTTTGTGTGTCTTGTGTGAAGAACCTGAAGTCGTATTGAGTGAGATTGAGGATTGAGAAGGAGCTGGTATTTAAATATTTAATGATGATCAGATGACGATGGGTTTCCTTAATTCAAGGCCATCCGGTCGTTAAGTTAGTCGTTAAGTTCGTAAGAACATTAGAGTAGATTTAATCCGGATAGATTGCTGGTAAATAGCTGCTGCTAATCGTTTTGTGGGATGTCTGGGTTTGATTCTTTGACTGTCGAAAAGTAGTTGCGTATGAACTTATGAACGTTAACAAAATTTTAAAGAGACCTGATTATGCGAATTACATACAGATCTATGTTGCGAGCATTAGTGTGCTATATAAAATATGGGGATTTAGTTTACTGTAGTTTTTAGCCTTCGTTCAGTTTTCAAAGCAATCAAATTATTACTCTCTAAAGTTTTAGTGTATTAGCAGTACAAGGATTAACACATTGGCAATATTTGCTACTGCATTTATAATCTCTAAAAATTACTGACCTCATTATTATTAGTCGAAGGTTTAACATGTTTGAGTGGAGTTTTGGATACTTAAAACTCAGTTAGCTTCAAAACTAATAATTTGTTATCATCGTAGTCGGAAAGAATTATTTCTCGTTATTATAATGTAAATTTTACTAATATGGTGATTTGCATTTTTGTATGCAAATAAGTAAACTGGGGAGGACAAGGACACCAGTGTTCGCTATTCAGCAAAAATGCAACCATTGTTTGGTGCTGCATTGCTGAATTGCTGCATTGCTAATGCTGCATACCTTTTTGCACCTGTTCACATTAGGGCTCTATGCTACGCAGCATAAACGCATCGGCCAGGTGCTGCGCTGCATTGGTTTAAAGCAGTTTGCAGCAATCAGCATGCTGCTTGGTTTAAAGCACGGGCGAACACTGAGGGAAACACAACGGACATTTTATTTTTTTAATTGTCCGGCTCGTTAACTTCACCTGTGGTATTTGTTTTATTCTACAACTCTAAAATTAAGATAATTTAAACGAAGAACAAATCACAACTGATTCATTACATTTTGACAAATGGATTTTGAAACCTGTGGCTATAAATTACCTTTCATGTTCAAAGTGCAGTGTAATGAAGATAGTTTTTTCTAAATTCTGAATTAAAGGAGGACAATTAACAATTAATTTAACACAAGAATAATGATTATTATTAATTTCTACGCTACTGTTATGTTGTAGTGAAGGTCGTTTATTGAAGTTGAATTGAAATAAAAACAATTAAGGATTTCAGCTGCATTTCACCTGCACAATGTTTAATAGAGCTAACCTGTGCGGTATGCAGATCAAACGTGAGACATGCAACCCTTTTCATGAAAGTTTACAATCTTTAATAGAGCACTCAGAGCATGAGGAAATAATCTGCATCAGCATGCAAAGACATACACAAATTTCCGTCCCGATGACACTAACAATCACACCTGGATCAAATTAATTTGTAAGCAATTAATTTGAGTCAACTGGAGACTTGGACGTTTTCTCGTTTTTTTAAACTGAAGCAGATAAGAGCTTATACACATCCACGGCAGTAGAGTTTAATTAGTTGAAACTTAATTAATTAATACGCAGTCGATAGTCTTCAATCTCTCAATGTGAACTATGGTGTCCTAGTGCTATGCGAGTAATAAAAATTCGACAACTGTACTGTGTGTACTCACAGGATTTCTCTACACGTATTGAACAGTAATTGCAGACTCATAAGAAGAGTAACACGTAATATGTAATATGTACCTCACGTAATCCTCACTATGAATTTATTCGGGTAGCAAGTTTCTAAAATAATTGTTTTGAATAAACGAGGTTGTAAAAGACAAAAGGTGTGTAGCTAATTTAATTGGAGTGACATTTAAGTCTTTATGCAGCCTACAGGCAATTTCTGTTCATCTCGTTAATCTCAAGTATCAAATGGGAATGAGCTGTGGTTACTTAAGTGTAAGAATTGAGGTACATCGAGTCCAAAAGTATTGTTAGCTTCATTTGGTTACGAGTTACGAGTCTTCAGCTGAGTGGACTCGTAATCCTGCGTGGGTGTTTTGGGCTGATTGTTCCCTCACAAACAAATGAAAGACGACCTGCCTCAAGTTTCGCTTCGACAACATGAAAATGCACAGGCACAAAAACACATGAGGATAAAGGAAGAAGAGCGATTGTTTTATATTTACTTTATTTTACCTTTTTCTTTACTCGTTGCATCGAGTCAATTGTCTCACGCAGATGAAACAAATTAACTCAACGGGGAAGTCATCATTTCTTTATTTACTTTCAGGTGATTCTTTTACAATTTTCTTGTCATTTGGTCATGGCAACTTTTCAGAAGATATTTTACTTATTTAGTTATTTTACACCAAAAATTCTTCGTGTAAACTACTCAATACTTTTACCGGAAAGACAAGAAGAACCTTTTGAAAGTAGTGAAGCATCTTTGATGATCGAAATCGTATAAAAACAGACAAATTCTTATACATTGGCATCACTTAATCCTTTTCCTTCATCTTGTGAGCTTCAAATTAGAGCAAATTCACTTTTTCAAATTATAAATCCCCTAAAATACTAAAATCCCGAACTGAAATGAACAAATCGGTGAGCCAAACTGATTTTAAAAAATGGGCTTACTCGGGTTAAAAGTTAAATCTCAAATGAAGTACAACTTTATCGATTTCTTTTCTATTACAGGTTATCATTGTGGCAGTTATCTTTGTGGTCCTCATGGTCGCTTTGGTTCATGGAGAGAAAGAGAAGGACTCCTCCAATGCCAGTGACACCCCTCGAGTGAAGCGAGGTGGTGGGGGAGGAGGGGGTGGCTACGGCCATGGAGGAGGGGGAGGAGGTGGGGGACATGGAGCCGGATCTGGAGGTGGAGCTGCAGGTCCAGTCTACATTTGCGGATATGTTGGTGGTGGACAAGGATGTAAGTGACTGCGCAATTGTTCTACATTCTTCCTTTATTGCAAACACATTGTTACATTAATTTTTGTAAAAATGATTGTTTTGCAGACGGAGGTGGAGGTGGAGGTTACGGATACGGAAGACGCTAAGGACTTCACCTGATGTTCAGCAGAATTTAGAGTTGTTTCTTCCAAAACTCTTTCTCACTCCGTGTCAATTCATTTCCAGATTTTTACATTGAATTTGAATGCATTCTCAGGTTACTCAGGTATCATTCCTCTTGCCCCATTTCTCATTTACATTCCCAATTCGTAAGCAGTCACAGTCAATCGCCAAAACATGTTTTATAATTTCTTTTACTTTTGTTACAGCCTTTAATAGTTTCTATAATCGATAATGTTGACCATTCACCAAAAATATAAAATTTAATAATAAAAATGAATCAATTAATAATCGCTCCCATTATTTAGCTTGTCACAAAACGCATTTTTATGTTTTGAAGAGTATTTCATTCATAAGCCCTCCGAGTAAAAACGCAATTCAAATGACATTTTATCTGAATCGCAGCAGGTACTGAATAATTTTTTAATTGCATCCAGTCATGTTAGAACGATTTGCGGAAAGGATAGTAAAGGAAAAGTTAGTAAAGGAATTGTTAGTAAGGGAGTGGATAGTAAGCCACAGATTCATCGTGTTTTGTGCAAAGTATTTATCAGATTCTAATCTTTCGTGAAACAATTCTTGAATTGTTGTTGCAAGTCGTGTTAAGATTTACGTCCGCCGAGTTTAGTGTCAATTAGACACAGTCCGCTTTAACAGCCTTTTTCACACTGATGTAGTTATTTGGTGAGATTCTAAATTGCTGACTTGCGTGTTCTGTTAGTTTGTAGCTAAATTGAATTCGAAAACTGAGCACTTCCTATTTATCGTATTTACTTGTTATTATGTTTTCTTGGAAAAGATTCAATGCAAGAAACACGTAAGCTTTAATGCCACCAATGAAATGTTAACTAATAATTGAGTCCACACTAAATATTTGGCTGTGAAACTATTCGTACTTAATTCATTTTATTGTGTGTAATACTATTTATCCATTTTCCATTACCCACAACTCCATTAAATTTATATAATTTAATATTTATAGTTAATCACGAAAGAATATTTCTATTTACAACTAAAATGCTCGCAACGTTTTGTCTGGTTTTCTACATTTCTGTTTTTCCGATGTCAACTGGTGTCAGAATTCTGCCGTATAAAATTGACTCACGTTAGCTACTTAAATTGTCTTCACAATATTTTGAGCTTATTATTTTGATATGCGTACCTTTTAAAAAATTGCAGCTGACTGTTCCATTCCTGATGACAGAGAAACATGTTCTCTTCAAGGATTAAACGGAGTTTACAAGGGAAGGAAACATTGGAAGTCGCCGAATAAATTTGTCCTACTGTGGCCGATACCGCACGGCGACTACGAGAAGGTGAGACGGCTGTGTCACGCTTGCGATTTGGAAGTGGCTGAGATTTGGGACGAGGACGATGCGAATCAAATTGTGGAACTGCTGGAATCAAGTAAAGAAAATGGTCAAGTTAAATTTACTGCATTTACTCTAGATAAATTTATTTCTGATGACGCATACACAATCTAATTGTAAGCAGAGGTAGAAAAAGAGTTTGGCGTTAAGAAGGCGTCATTTTGGCTTGGGGAGACTCGAGAAGGAGCCACAGAATACCCTGCGATCCCTTCTGATGAAGAAATCCAACAGCTGAAGTTTTTCCATCAGGACGGAATGACTCCCGTCCAATTTCATTTCCTCCGTGGACCAAAGTCATTCGCTGCTGGTTACTCAAAGCCAAGTGGACTTCCGGTGGGTTTGCACTTTTCACATGAATTTTGTTGATTGTTTCCATTGAAATGTTTATACCAAATATTCTAACAATGCAAAATTAATATTGTATGCAATTACTGAATTTACTATGGCTCAATAATTCGATTTAAAATGGAAACTAAATTTGACTTACTAGTTTGGAAATTTAGAAAGCTTTGAAATAAAAATTTTGAAACTTTGTAGGATGCGAATAAGGATTGCATTGTGATTGGACCAGATCCGAAGCAGAATGACAAGATTTCGTGGTTCGTGCAG
>JAQGAD010002581.1:0-12984 GCA_034696625.1 Isotomurus palustris
GACACACAGTTGGTATGTACTGACATTCTGCTATTCCACATAATAAACTTATTATTTAGTATGCCGTACCTTCCTTTCGTTTGAAATGATACAAAAACCATGTTATTTTCAATTGTCATTAATTATTAATTGCGTGCTCGCGTCGTTTTATTGAATATAAACTTGTAAGTCTTTTGCTCACTTGAATTGTTTAGTTTTCGAATTGACGGAAATTTAATCGCTATTCTTCTTGTCCCATCGCCATTGCCTCTTCGCCTTCTTCCTCTTCGTAGAATTCCAAATATTCCTCTTCGTACTCATCTTCCTCTCCCATCAGCAGATCCTGCAGTTGAGGTTTGCTCTCTTGTTTCGTAATTTGAACTTGATTCTCCGAAACTCTGTAGAGTTTGTAAAGAGTTTTTACACATAAGAGCTACTGAATGAAAGAGCTGTCAGTTGGTAAAACACTAAAACATTTTTACCTTGTCATTTGCTCATGAAGAGATTTTCGTTGTTCTCCTTGAGAGGCTCTCACAGCGGTTGACTGTTGGGAACCCATAGTTCTTCGATAAGTTGGGAGAGCTCCTGTTCCAGTCGGTCGTTCTTGTCCCGAATAGCGTTTAATGGCTTGCATAACATCTTTTTCACTGAAGTATAAATCAAAATGTAAGTTTAGGGATGATAGAATTTAAAATTTCTCAGGCGAGTTTTTGATTTGAAGCCTTTACTTTAGTTGGCCTTCACCACGACCACTCATGCGCTTATTCTGACTCATCCGTTTAATTTGCTGTTCCATATCTGCAACTTCCTTGATCTCTGCTTCTCTAAAATGTTAAAAATTAATTGTTTTACTTATGCTCATTCATTGTTGAACAGCAGAACAAAATGTTAGGAACTTTTTACGTACTGTCTCGTCCGTTGGCTCCTTAAATGGTGGAGGTCAAATGTCCTTCGAGCAGCTGTACTGCTGGACACAAGTTGCGCCGGAAGTTGAGGAAGAGTGGAGGTATTTGTGATGCCAGAAATGTTGACTCTCCTGTCGCAAGAAATGCAGTTGTAGTTCTTGAGCAACTTCTTCCTGGTGCCTGCTGGGTCAGGTTCCTCCAGAATCGTTGACAAGATCAAGACTCGATCTTCCAGCTTCTTCAGCCGATTCTTGAAGAAAGCTCGAACTGGAGCCAACTCGACTTTATCTAATTTCTCAGCAAGTTCTTCTGCCAAGTCTGCCGTGACTTTCTTCCAAGTCTCATTTCTTTGGTAGCCTTCGACCATCAAATTGTGAAGCTGATTGTGTAGCTCATCAACAGTGTTTCCGAATTCGTCATAGGAGACTTTTGAATTAATCTGTCCTCTGTCTGCCTTGTCGCTCATTGCGTCTGTCATCATCACCTTCGTCACCATTCCCGATTCAATAATGCGAACTGTGTCCATCAATTGCTGAAAAAGGGAAAAGATAAGGTTCAGGAGAGATGTACCACATTGAGTAAAATAAACGTCGTCACGAATCTCACGTCAATTCTGTCTTTTTGGTCAGCACATTCTCCAATCACATTAGCCAAATTGGTGAAGAGAGTTTGAATGTCTTCTCTGTCTGCAGAAGTGGTTCGCACTTCTCCGTCATCTCCTTTTGCCAAGCTCATACGAGGAACGGCGGATGCTGGAGGTTCTACGATTGTTGGGACTGCTCCAAAACTGTATTGTTTTGTCATCAGTAAATCTGCTGTGCTCCCCTCAGCTTCTACATTGAGCAAGGATTTCAATTAATTAATTAATCTTTTTAATTAATTGATTTAGATTCACTTAAGCTTAATTAAGTGAAGTCTTTATAAGACTTACTTATTGAAGGAGATGCCTTCATGAGAATCTCCTGTTTGGCAATCTTGGTTGCTAGTGATTCCTCATTCACCTTGATGACTTTCACTGCTGCCCAAAGAGTTTCTAATCGTTCCAGAATGTCTTTTTCGTCGAACTCGCCCACATCGCTTTGCTAAAATTACAAGGATAATACCATAATGGGTTAAAGAAAATCTGCTTTCAAGGAAATGAATTCCTCTTCTACCTGAATGGCACGTTGCATCGCATCCAAATCAAGGCTAACCAATGATCTCATTTCCCTGATAGCATCGTCAGTATCAGCACCATCCTTCGCAATCTGAATTTCGAATTTGTCGATGTTAAATGGAGCAACTGCGCCTGGAGTTTCACTTCGTTTCGGTTTTGGAGCTGCAGGTGGCTTCAGGTTCTTCAAATCAGCGTTACCCATCCCACAAGTAGGATACGAAGCATCATCCGGCTTGAGTAGATCTTTCTTAGCAGAATCAGTGATTTCTGGGTACTGGCACACAGCGATTCCCGCAGGCATTCCGTGGCCTTTGCAGATTCCAGGTCCTGGACATTTCTCACCGGAATCCAAAACATTGTACGGAGAAGAAGCTACAAGTACAAATGAAATTAATTATTTTCATTTCACAGGAAAACCAACCAAAGAAACTTACTAAGCTGTTGTGTGATGATTTCCCTGAGTAGCCGTTGATAGACAATTTCCATTTTATCCTGAATATCCTTAGTCAACTTGTTCTGAAGTCCTTGAAGCTGAGCGTACTGCTTCCTCATGATATCTTGAATAGCTCCACTAGCCATGTTCTCAATATCTTCTTTCCTGAGCGACGCAAGGTATCCTTCCATCGTGAGTATTTCTGTGTATGCTCCCATTTTCGGTTTGGGGATCTCTGGAGGAGTCTGCTCTCCTGCTTGACCTTCTTCATCCTTCTTTCCTCTGTGTTTCCTGTGTTTCTTAGACACAGGTCTCTTCTTCTTCCCCCCTTTGCCTTCCTGCAATGTCATCACACTGGCATCTGCGAGGTCATCCCCAGCAGAATCCCGTCTCTTGTAATGCTGTCCCGCCTCCAGTATCTCCTCCAACTTGGCCAACTGTTGTGGAGTCATGTGGCTCTTCACTTCATCGCTAATCTTAGCGACTTGGTCTGGAGTAAGTCTGTCGAGAGTAGACAACCTAATCGTGGCTACTTCCGTAGGATCCAACTCATCAAATTCTGGAGGTTTGTGTTCCTCAATGTCCCTCTGAATTTCCTTCATCTGTTCTTGGATTTCTGGAGAAAGCGAGTCCAAAACCTCTTGAGGAATGTGTTCGATCTCTTCCCGAGTTAATCTTGAGATGTCCTTGTAATGTTCTCGTTCTACCTGAAGGATCTCGTCCAACATTTGAAGTTGTTCTGGAGTCATGTTCGCTCGAACTTCGACACTCAGCCCTCTCACTTGACTGGGAGTCATACGACGTAAGTCCGAAACAGGAATTTGGGCAACTTCCTCCGCAGTCAACTGCTCCAAGTCGATGTTAAACGAAGGCTCTCCCATTTGCTGTTTCAGTATCCGCACCTGCATTTGCTCTTCGGGAGACAACAAGTCGATTTGGGATTCTGTGAGGTTTCTCACTTGACTTGGTCGATGGTAGCCTGTGGTTTCTGTTGCTCCGTCCGACCGACGTCTTCCGACTTGTCCTGATGACCTCATCGATTTCCTCGTGGATTCTCCTCCTTCTCCAAGTTGCTCTGCGTCTGTTTCCTGTGAATGAGATCCTTTGTGGTGGCGTTGCTCGCTGTGACTTCCTCGCTCCGTCGTTGTCCTTCTTTCAGACGTTTCTGTGATTTGTTCTCCTTCTTGGAAACGCTCTGATTCTTCACCATCGACCATCCTTCCTTGAGAGCCTCTTCCTTCCTTTTGGGACTGAGCCCCTTTGTCACCTTGAGACTTCCTTTGGGACGCCTGCTGATGACCTGAACCTCCGTCTTTACGGTGGGAACCACTTCCAGTGCTTTCGGTGTCCTTGTGAGGACGAGAAGGTCCGCCTGTAGCACTGTCTTGGTTTGTGATCTGGGAAGAATCTGCAGATACATCGAGGAATCCAGGACTTCCACCAGCACCTTTCTTCGGTTTGCCATCAGGAGACCTTTTGGGAGATAGTCTGTGATGCTCTCCTCCGGAATCCGGTCCTTCTCCTTCCTTCCTCCGTCTTCTTCTACGGTCCTCTTCACCACTTGAAGGATGACCGCCTCTTGACGACATGTTGTCGACTAATCCAGCCATCTGGAAGGAATGAAGAAGAGGTTGAAGAAGAAGTGCTTAAGGAAAGATTGTGAATAAATGTGTGCGGAGTGCAGACCTTCTGAATGGCAGCTTCGGCAGCAGCGATTCTGTTGTTGAGGTTGACAAGTTGCCACATGTCGGAAGGAGCCATTTCGTCTTCCTTGTGTTTTTGGGTTCCCGTCTTTCGGTGACTTGGATGGGATGGGTCACTAGGGTCGTACATAACTTCCTCCATTCGTATGATTCTGTCCTGGAGCTCTTTCAGAAATCTAAGGGAATATTTTCAGAATTTTAGTGCACTGACGAGTATAATTTCTCTGAATTTTAGAAGATTTTGAGAAAAACAGACCCGTGATCGACTTCGTGGGTCCTGTGCCGTTCTCCAGAGAAGGACGACTGGCCGTGGTTTCCAACAGGGGAGACGGGAGTTCCCGGTCCTCTCGAAGAAAGTGGAGACCGACCTCCTTCCACTTGACTTTGGCCTGTGGTTTGTTGCTGGAGGGGTTGGGAGGCTTGGCCAGCCTGCTGAGCTGCCGCAGGTGCAGGTGGCCTTCCTCCGGACGGTGGGGCTGGAGGAGTTCCTTGTTTGTTTGGCTGAGGGGTTCCAGACGGAGACTGCGAGGGACCTCCTTTCTTAGGAGAAGCTGGAGCTCCTTGTCCACCGACAGCAGGTTGTTGGGCTGGAGGAGTAGTTCCTGGTTGACTCCCAGGAGGAGTACTTCCGCCTTGTTGGGGTGTTGGGGGTTTTGGTTGGCCTTGTGGAGCTTCGGGTTGAGCTTGAGCAGCGCCACGTTGACCTTGAGGAGAACCAGGTTGACCTTGAGGCTGGCCGGGTTGAGCTTGAGGAGCACCTTGCTGAGCTTGAGGAGTTCCGGTCTGAACTTGAGGAGCTCCTGGTTGGCCTTGTGGCTGGCCGGATTGACTTTGGGGCTGGTCAGGTTGACTTAGCGGCTGACCAGACGGACCCTGCTGAGCTGTTTGTCCAGGTTGAACAGGAGGAGCTCCAGGAGCCCCAGACTGAGCTTGCGGAGATCCTTGTTGAACTTGAGGTGCCCCAGGTTTAGCTTGCTGACCTGACGCTTGACCAGCTCCTCCAGGCTGACTCTGCTGCGGGCCACCAGGTTGACCAGCTTGCGTTCCCTGGTTCGCTAAAACAGCCCCAGCTTGTGTTCCTTGCGTAACTCCAGGCTGACTACCTTGAGTTCCTTGTTGACCTTGATCTGCTGGACCTCTCTGGCCTCCTCCTCCGCCTTGACCTCCTCCCTGTGGAGCTGGCTGTCCACCAACAGGTCTTCCAGATTGACTCTGCCCTTGTTGGGGAACACTTCCTTGTTGTGGAGCTCTTTGCTGACCTCCTCCACTTCCCTGACTCTGCTGAGTCTGTCCACCCTGAGTTTGTGACCCTGTCGAGGGAGGCAACGGAGGAGCTCCAGGTCGTGGAGCCTGTGGGGGTCTTGGGGACTGACCCAAAGGTCCTTTTTTCGATACAGTTCCGTCTGCCAGGCGAACAACCCCTGGCATCGGGGACACAGGATCTCCTTGAATGTAACTCTTGTAGTTCTGAGATCACAACAAAGACATTCACCACTTTGTCATTTCTTATGAAATTATTAGTAAGTCACGAATGTCTTGAAGAGCGTACCGAAACGAGATTGCTTTCGAACTCCCCTAGAGCGACTGGAGATTTGTCGATCTTTGAAGTCCTCCTGATTAAGTCTCTCAGAATAAGACGAATGATGTTGAAATTAACGCAACCGACATCGGTTCCTGAAATTCCCAAGTCCAGCAATTCCTCCAAACTGACCACACTTGTAGACATGATGATGCTATCGAAAGTTACGCTACCAAACAGTAAAAATGCACTGTGGAATTGATAGATTTCTGTGAAGCAGTGTCAAGTGAGTAAGGTGAGATAATAAATCGTCGGAGGCTGTGAAAGTACTGAATTGCTTTCTTTAGTATTTATTTGCATGGTGACTGCGTAACGAATCATCTGGGGCAAGTAACAGATATGAGACTATAATAGTGATTGGAAATTCTACAACAACTGACAATATGAAGTTTTAATGATGCTGCACAATATATGCTTAATCTTAGGTATAAGTTACATTCCATCCGTTGACATACAATTGAGCCAAACTAGTTAGAATTGTTGTGCATTCATCTGCATTCGGTTTAATTGAGGGTAGACAATGAATTTCCCTTTGTGTTGGAATAGATTTCTTTCCCTGTTTCATGCTGCTGAAGATCTCATGCACAAAAGTGGATAAAACAGGTCTCGGTCCGATTTCCAAGAAGAACTCGCATCCTTCGTTGATTGCTGCGGTGGAAGCGGCTTGGAATTTTACCGGAGATGTGAAGTGGTCGCACCAAAAGGAAGCTGCCATCTCTCCGTCTTTCAGTTTCCTTCCTGTCATTCCAGAAATGTAGGGGAAGGTTTTAGGCGTTTCGGAGAAGTGGAGAGAGGAGGTTCGTTGGAGACAATGTTGGTAGACTGGACGCATCATTGAGGAATGGTAAGCTAGGCTGACTGGAATCATTCGGCTGTGGATTCCTTCCTTGTCGCAAATCTTCTGGAACTCCTCAATGTTTTGGGATTTGCCTGAAACAACAACTTGGGATGGACTGTTGTCTAATGCTACTTCTAACTTGGAAGAGTGAGGTAACTGCTGCATGAGATGCGTAGCTTCCTCTTTGCTTCGTTTGATCACAAGCATTCTGCCGTCTCGTAGAAGGAGTTCGAAATATCTGCACTCTTCTGTCAGAATTGTTGCAGCTACTTCAAAACTTATGTAGCCACATTGAATAGCTGCTGCGTATTCTCCGAGGCTGTGAGTTAGAATTGTGTCTGGGTTTATGCCCCAGGATTCCCAGAGTTTGAATAGACTGAATTGGAGAGACAACGTTGGAAGAAGGCCGTACGCTTTTTGGAGAAAGGAGGATTTGTTGTCCATTTCTGGAGGAATCCTGGACAAGTCCAGTCCGTATTTTTGTTTGAAAAACAGAGAACATTTGTCGAACTCTTCGCGATATACTGGAAAGGAATTGTAGAGTCCTTCGCCCATCCCGTAAAACTGAGCCCCTTGCCCGGTGTACTGGAAACACAGCTTGGATCTCTGGGTACGATGAGTTGCAGGGGTAACCTGATAATCTCTGGATCTCAGTTTCTTCAAGATCTCTTCATGTGAGTTTCCGAACACAGCTAGTCTAATGGGGTTCTGGTTGTGATAGGAGCAAACAGTTGAATGTAGGTCGATACAGTTACCAGTCGATAAATGTGTTATCATTTGCTGTAGTTTAAAGTCTAATTGTGGGTGAGTATTCGCAGAAAGGGCTAAAAAATGTAGATTCGACATTTTTGGTACTGAGCGATGCTCTTCTGAGGTTTGTGTAGTTCGGATTAAGTTGTTAATTATAAAACTTCGCTCCTGCAACTGCTTGAGTTAGTAATAAAAATGATGAGACTTGAGGAATATATTTATTGTTTTGTAAAGTTTCCGTGAGATTTCGTTTTGGGTGCTCACTGCTCAGCGTACAATGCCAGAAGTATTTCGGTCGTTTTTCACACAATTGTTACTTAAGTTCGTATTTGGAATTGGAATTAATAATGACATAACCTGGGAGGTTAACGACGACCAGTTAGTTTTATATCTGCGTGTGAGCAATCTGTGCGTGTCTGCTTATTTATGGACTATTGTTTTCAGTTGACGTTTCAGAAAGTTGTATGATGACTTATTTAATCTAAAAAGAACCCCTTTAGAAACTGTCAAAAAGCTATAAAATTGGGTGTAATTGCTCATTTAACGAAATTATGCTGTCAGCAGTCATTGCAGAAGTGCAAAATTACTTGAGGAAATATGGGAACTTGTGTCCTTCTTCTATTCACTGTTTGTTGGATCTTGCGAAACCTGACCATCTATCCTGATGATAATACCCTTGCCAATCATTTGTAAGGAAAAGCTCTAAAGAAATCTACGAGTCTAAAATCTAGTAACAATTTTAATACGACCTATTCGGAATGAATTATTATGTTCGGTAATGAAGGCCTCAAAGCGATTGAAAAGTATAACAGTAGTTTAATTGGCTTACACCAATCTTGCAGCATATAATAAAGTGATCAGCTAGTGTTACTGTTATAGTACAGACTGTCGTGTGTTAAATTAGAGGTGCACATTTATTAACCTAAATCGAATGGACTCCAAATTGAAATATTTTTGTTTTAAGATTCTTTGTGGGTTTATCCTTCAGCTTCAGTTTCTTCCTCTCCCTCAGTTGAATCCGCAGTAAACCCTTCTTGACCTTCACCTTCAGAAAATGCTGAAGTTTCTTCTCCAGCAGTAGATTCTCGAGCAGTTGCATCCGCAGTTGGAAGCTCTGCTTCCGTTTCTTCTTCTTCAGTCTCATTTCCAGTTGGAGCTGCTTCTGCTTCTGGAGCAGATTCCATTTCTTCTGGGACCGTTCCTGGTTCTGATTGTTCAGCTTCTTCTTCTCCTGCGGAAACTTCTGTTGGCGCCTCAGCTGCTTGTTCGACTTCACTAAAGAAATGATTAGACCGTTTGAATTAGATGAGTTGTTGAGGATAAGAGTAGAAGGAAAGAAATAAATGCGTACAGAGTTTCTTCAGCATCTGTAAATTCGCCTTCTTCTTCTTCTTCTTCGTCACCTTCATCGACCGACGGCTTTGTAACACTGAGTGTCGTCTGTCTGTTTTTGTTTTGGATGCCACGTTTTTCGAGGCTTTTCCTCTGTCTGTGTCCCCTAAAAACAGCTTGGATTTTGGTTGCAGCCTTGTCAGCATCGTCTTTGCTGACTTTAAACTCTTCGAGCATTTCGTTGACATCCTGTTCTTCCAACTCAGAGGATCCTTCCCATCCCCACTTCTTCCATTCCCAACTCTTTCTGTGTTCTTTGTGGATGACTTGTCCTTTGGAGCTGAGAGTCCTACGGGCACTGTGACCTCGGAACGCTGCTTGGATTTTGGTTGCATACCTGTCAGCATCCTCCTTATTCAGGTTGAGTTCATCGAGAAGATCTTCAGTTTCCTCGTCAATGTCAAGAGTCATCTTAGGCACCTGTTCTACCTTCGACTTCCTCTCTCCACGGGTTTTCAGGAGTTTTGCATCGACGTATTGTGCTAAGAATACGTAAATGTCTTCTGGTTGGTAGCGGAGAGTTTCAGTGGTAAGCTCTTCCAGGAGTGGTTTCAAACCGTGGGGAACGTGGAACCGCTTTCTTTGGCCGTATAATTCGAGAATAGGCCCATTTGGCATCTCAGGCAACTCAGATGTAGCCATTTTATCGATTCAACTCAGATTTGGACCAGCTTCAGCAGTATTGTCAGGGGAGTATTGTTATTTCTGCAGGCTCAAATTGATGTAAAAGGAAGCTTGGAAGATTTCGTGTCCCAGGAGAAATGGATCCCTGAAACTCATTCAGTTTCCATGAATTTGTTTTGACCAGTTGGACTTGGTTTTGTGGAAGATTTCAGGCAAATGGACATCCTTCAATCCCTAGAAACAAAGCCGAGACTTCTTGTGTCCTTCATGTATTTATATCCATTCTTTGCAATTGCATATTCAAGATGTAAAGGGGCGATAAAATCTGATTCAATCTTTAATCAATTCCAATTTGTATACATTTATTTCATAAAAATAACTTTCGATTAAGCCTTTACAAAATGCCTCCTTTACAGCAGAGATCCTTTGGTAATGTCAAATGTTGAGTCAACACACAAGAGATTGCCTTTAAATTTGTGTTCCTTCCATTACATTTATCTTCGTCTGTTAGAGCCACTGAAGCTTTAAGCAGTGTGGATCTACCATTAAACTTACGCTATGTATTACGAGCTCTATAATAGCTTTCTGTCTGGGGAGAGATAAACAATTTTATTGTCAACTGCTTCAGTACATGAAGTTGCCTATCGACACAGTACATACATTATAGAAATGGCTAGATAAGGGGTTAAGAGTAATATAAAGATATAAGGAAACTAACTAAAGAGTAGTACGGAGGTAACATTAATGAGGTTAAATAATGTGTTATGAGTTGTTACTTATACTAACTAATTAATTCCATGTGGACTTCTCACTTGTAGTGAAACTTAAATGGATTATGACTAGCTTCGCAATTTTGTAATTTTATTACTTTTCTGATTTGGGTAAAAACGGGGTTTAGAATTCATTGGGACAGACTTAATCATGAGCGATTGTCATTGAATTTGTCCATCGTTGAGTTAAAATGGCATATTTTCTCCCTTCTGGGTCCTCTGTTTGTGACATTGAGATAATTGGTAAGATTTGAAAGCATGCGCATGGTTGGAACAGGTGCAGACTGATTAAAGAAATGAGTAAGTTATATAATCATTCAACCCTCATCGTGTGCTGGTTGTGCACTTGAAGTTTAATCTTCACTCAGTTCACTCATCATCATCACATGAGAATTGCAAGTGGGATCATTAGATTCATCTCCAAGAAGAAAAAAACATTTATTTCCTGAAGACATAATCTTCTCCCCGGTCAAAAGATTTTTCAATTGTGACAGTCTGATATTATTATGATCTCTGGGTTTATTCTGCTAACTGCTGCGATTGCAGCATTAGTGTATTATATTTTGCGACCTAAATACAAAAATTTACCACCAGGTTTGTCTTATCTCATTGAACACGTTAAAAAAATCAATTATGACGATTGATTTAATTCGTACATAGTATTGTGATGAATGTTAGGACCCAAAGGGCTTCCGATTTTAGGATGCGCTCTACAAATGGACAAACATCAATACGTCACCTTTCAACGATGGGCCAGGGAGTACGGAGAACTGTACATGGTGGATTTGGCCATGACAAAGTACTACTAGATTTTCTTATAATGTGCGCTAGTTCTCTCGTAATTTGTTTGCACTTAAATAGGACACTGATTATTTCGGATCCAAAACTGGTTAAGGAAGCTTTCGCGGAGAGTGTCTTTTCAGGTAGACCGGATTCCCGACTTTTTGATCCGATTCCTGATGGAACTATACACGGTATGTCCACCCTCATCATGCCTTTCCCTGAAGAATTCTTATCAAGAAAAGTGACGAGTAGAAGAACTGATTTTAAGGTTTGGTCCACACTGATGGTGAACATTGGGAGCAGCTACGACGGTTCACATTAAGGCAACTTCGAGATTTTGGTTTTGGGAGGAATTCAATGGAGGATTCTATTATGACGGAAGTTAACGAATTGATTGAAATTCTCAAGCGATCTGAAGGGAAGCCGTTGACAAACATTAAGGAAAAGCTTCTTTTAGCGGTGGTTAATTCATTGTGGATGATTGTCGCTGGGAAAAGACACAAGCAAAATGACAAGAATCTTTTAGAAATTACTGAACAAGCTGACAAGTATGTACAAATCAGGAAATATATATGCTTCAATCTTTTAGTTTTGTAGTTACTAACTGAATGCTGTTTTCAACAACTGCAGCACATTCACAGATCTTTTCGAGGGACCTGGGGCAATAATCGCGTTTGCCCCGTGGATTGCGAAGATTTTTCCTAAGTGTTCTGGATACAACAAGGTGAGGAAGTCAATGGATAATTTCACGGATTACTTCAGAAAACCTGTGAATGAACACCTGGCCACTTACTCTGAAGAATTTCAAAGGTAGAAAGTAGTGAATGTGCTTTCTTTAAAAAGTTTTAATCAAAAATATTAATTGAATCATTAGGGATTTCATTGATTGCTTCCTGCAAGAAGTTAAAAGGACTTCGGACCCCAAATCAGCATTTCATGGCACACTTGGACGTAATAATATTATTCATATGGCATCAGGCTCGAAAGACTTGAGATAAAATGTTACTTTTTTTAGTAAACAACCTTATCACTTCATTGTCGGACATTTACTTTGCTGGAACTGACACAACATCGACAACTTTATCTTGGCTCATTCTTTACTTGACCAAGTTCCCCGAAATCCAAAAGAAATTCCAAAAGGAAATTGAGGAAGTGACTGGCAATACACGAAGTTGTTCAGTAGCGGACAGAGCAAAGTACGAGATTTATATGTCAACTAAACATCATTTGTATAGATAAGCCATCAAATCTTCTCTTTATTCCCTAGAATGCCGTATACGGAAGCTCTAATAGCTGAAACAGAGCGGTTTGCAAGCATTGCTCCAATGGGAGTTGCTCACCGATCAATCAGAGATCACGAGTTCAAAGGGTACATCATTCCAAAGGATTCCTTAATTATGGTGAATTCTTATTACATCCACCACGATCCTGCAATTTGGGGAGACCCTGAGAATTTCCGACCCGAAAGATTCCTGAGTCCTGATGGAAAGACATTCAAGAAACACGACGCTCTCATGCCATTCTCGACCGGAAGACGACAATGTCTTGGGGAAGCTTTAGCGAGAGACAGTCTTTTCCTCTTCAGTACCAACTTGTTTCAGCGATTTGAAATAGAATTTGACAAGGATGGCCCAGACCACGGATTTGGATCAAAACTTAGTTTCCTCCTAACTCCTCTGCCATTTACTATTATTCTTAAGGACAGACTCCAGTGAAATTATTACAAAAATGTATGAAATAATTCTGCTATAAAGACAACATCCGAGGAAATGTTGCAACTAAATATGAAGTACACATTCAACATTATGCAAAATGGGCATTCAAATTATTGAATTAAACTTTGCGAGTTTGTAGATTCCTCATGTGTCATGGCATGATATTTTCATTATCGTATTTCGCACACAATATGATATTGCTACTTCGCATGCATTGCCATTGCCACATTCTTCACGTGTAAATATAAGCATTGGAATTTGAATATATTAGCCAGCCTAGCCTGTAATAAGACTAACACTAAAATTATCTCCAGGCTGCGATTGCAATTATTATATTACGTTTTACGACTTATCCAA
>JAQGAD010002582.1:0-12984 GCA_034696625.1 Isotomurus palustris
GCAACAACCATGGCTCAAAGTTTATGTCCTTACAGTCTCTTCCCAGCTTGTCGTTGTTCCCGTATCGCAAAATGTACTTCCTTGACTTGTCAGTCAGAGCCTTCACGATGAAAAACCCAAAATTCTGGGTTTGACGAAAAACCCAAAATTCTGGGTTTGACGAAAAACCCAAAATACTGGGTTTTTCGTCAAACCCAGAATTTTGGGTTTTCGATTTTGATAATGCCAGGAGAGTTAATTTATTGTGTGAGCAATGCAATTATTACGAACATCTTCCGTTTCAGGTTTTATTGGATGAACGAAACCTGAGATTTCTGATTTAATGAACTTATCGAATTATAGAAAGTATGCAAAATTTGTTTCCTTAGTATATCAGGTGGCAACAGAGATTTCTTCGCTCATCTTACTGTCACACTTGATTAACTTCTCGTAATAAAAGTACAATTTAATCTTATTATTACTCAAACCGATGACTAAGAATTACTTCGTTCGCCGAAATGTAATAGGAACTTCCATGATATTTTCCGTCTTCCTGTTTTCCCACAGGCCGAAGAATATCCGTCGCTTGAATCAGCGGCCACAGATTTCTTCCCACTGCCGAGATCTTTAAAAGAGAATTTCTGAGCGTAATTTTTATTCATTTCTGCGTAAGATTCTTTTAAATATGAAGACAAATGTTGTCTGTGTAAATGGACGTGGTGTTGACGAGATTGGGTATCGGTCCTAATGAAGATACAAGAGGGGATAAAGGTCCAGAAAAGTAGTCCCATCCTAAGTGCACGATTTTATTTCCCTGCAAGGTTACTTTCGTCACCAACTTCCCAACCAAATTGCCTGAATCTTGTCGATTCTTATTTGTAATATCTAGCACCGTCTATTTAATTGCCGAGACTTCCTAGAATCGTGAGATAACTTATAACTTATATAACTTATCATAAAATTATTATTTTTGCGTCTGACGAGGACAACTGCTTGTTGTTGAAAGCTCACGAATAAGCTTCTATAATCATGAGATAGTTTTTGGGTGCTCACGAGGAACTTGAGCGTAAAATAAAGTGTAATTGTCAGAATGGTTAGAAAGAAAATTTTAATAGCGTTTTCATACTGAGATATTTCATATTTCATATTTTATTAATGGGATTTTGAAACTCAACAACAACAAAACGTATTTTTAAAGGTTTGAAAGCTTCAGCGAACCTGCTGTTAACAAATTGAGACGTACAACTACAGTAGACGTTTTGGAGGTAACTTAAAAGGATGACTGAGGTGTGTTTGTTAAATGTCGTGATTTATTTACGAGACACGCATGCTAAAATAGAAGTAGGATTTGTGAATTGATGTTCTCACGCAACATGAAGTGTGAGTGAGAACTTCCTAATTGAAACTTTGGATAAATTCGTTTTTTTGTGCTACAAAAGCGTGTTTCCAAATTCCAATTACTCTCATGGCGAGCCATGATCATAATTGTTTATAATGAATACTTCACTGGAATAATTTTCCACCCTTAATCTTAATCTTAAAAAATCATTGTCAAAAATCTTAAAATTGCACAAATGAGCTTTGGAGTGCTAACAAGTATAATAATTGGGATTTGATAATA
Organism: Isotomurus palustris; assembly: GCA_034696625.1. Classification (NCBI taxonomy): domain Eukaryota; kingdom Metazoa; phylum Arthropoda; class Collembola; order Entomobryomorpha; family Isotomidae; genus Isotomurus; species Isotomurus palustris. The sequence goes on from JAQGAD010002582.1 coordinate 1,601, forward strand.
AATTGAATGAAATATTGGAATGTTGTGGGTGTACCTTTTAACGTTGTGTAAAAGTAGCACATCGCGAATAGCAAGGGATTTGGAATATTCTGTTAATTTCCCCAATGAATAACTTAAAGTAAAGCTTCAAAAATTTACTTCAGCTGTGGGCTTAATTTACAAAAAACATTGTGAGAATAAAAGTTCAATTTAATAAATTTTAATCTGAATAAATCACTACTTGAATCACTTCTGCGTTTCATTATTCTGGAATTCTGGACAAGTTGGTTTAACTTAACGCTTACAATAAGTTCTTTTAAAATCCAGCTAATAGCAAAAGCAAGTGAGCTTAACCCATGCAGACTGAAACTTGAAAAGTAAAGCAATGGACTTTCCAGTTATTCCATGAGTTCCAGGATAGTTGGAAAGATTTCAATTTGTTTATTGAAAACAAACCACACTGGAAATTGTTGTAATCATATTGATGAGTTATGTGAGAATGAATTCGTAAGGTGTAAGAAAGCGATTATTTAATTATTGTAATATTTAAAGCAAATTATTTTATTAAAAAAACTAAAATGTAACAAGGCATCTTGTTGTTAGGTTACATTTACTTCAATTACTTCAAATTTAATGTTACTATAATTCCAATTGATGCCTGTGAATTGGTTCGTGTACAGAAATAAAGTTTGAATTTCCATAAAATTTACTCCTGGGTATCTTGAGGGTCTTTGGAGGTTTAAGATGGTTTCCTAATTCTTCCTTCGTCCCAGAAAATGGCGCTTTAATGTAGTCTACAATTTGGTAATTATCGTAGAGTACCGAAGTAAAAAAATCAAGTTACTTGTTTGATTAATTCATATAATTAGTATTAACTGTAATATCACCTTTCAAAAATGGTAGCCCGTTTTTGACAAACAACCAGGACTCGTTGAAAACAACCGCAAGTGTGTGCAGAGGTTCGCGTAAAATGTTGAAAGGAAAAAATGGTATGAGGGAACGAATGAAACCTTCTCTCCGATAATGAACATCTGTGCGCTGGAAACAGAATTTACAATTAGTGAAAGCAATTAGTAAATTGTGGTTAAATATTAAACGCTTACAAACGGGGGTAATGAATCTCCGTGTTTCAGGAATGGAACAGCCTCCGCATCATAATTAACTACAGCAAAGAAACCAACAGGAATTGCCATTTTGTCCGTCCTGTAAATGTCTAAAATGTACGTTTGTCCTAAGTAAATAATTCCCCCGTCTTCCTGCTTTCCCACAGGCCGAAGACCGTCGACAACTTGAGTTAACGGCCAGAACTTTCTTCCCCAAGGAGAGAAATCTTTAATCGGATATTTCTCAGCGTCAGTTTCATTCATTTCTGAGCAACTTTCCTTTACGTCTACTGTTAAATCGAAAAACAGGGCGGTTTTGTTGTCACTGTAGAAGGAACTCGTGTGGATTTTTGTGGCCAAGGGTTCTACTGACGCTACAAAAGGGGCCATGGGTCCGCCAACATAATTCCATCCTAAATAAACGTCCTTCTTTTCTTTACAATTAACTTTGGTGATTAACTTTCCTCTCCAAACTGCTTTAAATATTGGATTTAAAAGGTAAGTTCCAAAAGTGACGAAGAGTTCTCCGTAGAGCGGACCTTGAGGAACTCTTTGAGGCTCCACTCCCAAATGAAAAATGCAATGCAGGTGCTCCACATTGTCCCACAAGTGTTGTAAGCTCGTGATTGTGTATTTCGTGTTTGCCTGAAATAAATCACAGCACAATGGAAACAAAAATACTCAAAATTAAGTAGTTTTCGAAAAAATATAAAGTTTGAAATAGCTACAGTCGAATAGTCGAAATAAAAAAAATATTTGCAGGTTCTGAGCTATTGTCTATTCTTATTTGTGATACCTTGCACACTCTATTTAATTGCCGATACTTCTTAGAATCGTGAGATAGTTTTTGGGTGCTCACCAGAAACTGGAGAGTAAAATATAGTGTAATTGTCAAAATGGTTAGAACGAAAAATTTCAATAGTGTTTTGGTTTCGAAAAATTTTAGTAGCGTTTTCTTACTGAGATATTTCATGTTTTTTTATTGTGATTTTAAAACGCAAAAACAACAAAATATATTTTCAGAGGTTTGAAGGCTTCTTCAGCGAACCTGTTGTTAACAAACTGAAACGTACACCTACAGTAGAAATGTTGGAAGTAACTCAAAGGATGACTGAAGTGTGTTTGTTAAATGTCGTGATTTATTTACGAGACACGCATGCCAAAAAAGAAGTAGGATTTGTGAATTGATGTTCTCACGCAAAATGAAGTGTACGTGAGAACTTCCTAATTGAAACTTTGGATAAATTCGTTTTTTTTTGTGCTACAAAAATGTGTTTCAAAATTCCAATTTCTCTCATGACGAGCCATGATCTAATTGTGTTTAATGAACACTTCACTGGAATAATTGTCTACCCTATGAATCTTAAAAAAACTAAACTAAAGTAGTAAGGCTGTAGTAAATGTGAAAGTGTAAATTAAGAGAGTGGAATACTCACCTTACAAACTTTATCAAAGTTCTTGTTCGTCCTTAATTGATTGGATTTGTGTAGGGGACTCCGGAGACTACGAAAAACTAAATAAAGCACGACTGTAAAAATAATTAATTCGAGAAGGGTTTTGAGTCCGATGGATCTGCTGAAGAGCTTCATGTCTTCAGGAGGGAAGGAAGGAAGGAGCTTTTGTAGGAAACAATGATGATTAACGAAAGGAAGCTGAGCAAAGAAAGGAACATATTTTGTTTGGTTAGCTTTGAAATTATCAGTAAATCTGAAATCTGACAGTTGTAAAGTTGTTTTCGATTTAAAAACCTGTGTAGAGATTAATCAAATAACATAATGAGATTGCGTGGGAGCAAATCAGTCCGTGTGTTTTTAATTTCCGGACTAAAAAACTTGGGCTGCTGAAATCCCCAATGGTTCTATATTAGTTTTTACTTTTATTATGTATTTACTGCTCATTGCACAAGAGGCTATTTAATTCTGGACGTCAGAGTGGACTTGATGGATAATTGCAGGTGTAATCAATCCAATGCGCAATCTAGTTTAGAGCAAGCGAAAAAGAAATTGCTGGAAATCAACTTCTTTGTTTTATCTCATTCCATTTTTTAACGCTTTGGTGGACTGAATTTTTAGACATCAAGAATCTCCATTACTTTAACCTCTCAGATATCAGCCAGTCTGCAATAGGAACATTTCGTGAGGACTTTTGTTGTTTTATGCTGCGTAAATGAACCAAAAAGGTGTAAGTAGTTGCATAAAAATATTTGAAATTGTTAATTTGTTTTGGAAAGACTGAAAAAACCTGAAAATTGAATTGAAATAAGTTTTTGTAGTAATGTGAACAATGTGATAACGTGTTTCCTTTATGCATAAAGCATATGTCATGTTCTACTCATCTTTTATCTCACTCAAATGGTAACTCACTCCCAATGGGAGGTGAAGCATAAGTAATAAGTATTCAATTATCAGCCACTCGTGAGATAATCCTTCAGCACTGCATCTCTTCGCATCTCACTCAAGTTAATGGGAGAGTGAGCAGCTCAAAGTAAAATAACTTCAATTATATTATGAGAGTGACAAATGGACAAAAAACAAATTCAAGGTTTAGTCTGCAGTCAGCTGGCTAACACTCAAGTCCGTTTTTGTTTGCACACAAGTTCAGGAGTTACTCTTGCGTAATTCTAGTTTCATTAAGTTCATAATTGAGTTGGTAAAAATGGGTGAGAGCGATTCGAATATAAAAATCGACAAAGACTTCCTCAGCGCAGCTCTGGGAGGTGAGGTTGAAATCGTGTCTTTCAAAGCTTCTCCAGGCAGCAAAGCTGGAGACAATTTCATGAGTCTCATTTACTCAATTGAGTTGGAGACGAAGAACAGACAATCTTCGGAAGGTTCGATTGAGAGGACAACTCTGCTGATGAAGATTCTTCCTTCGCATCCCTCGCGACAGAATTACAACACGAAGAGAAATCTTTTCTACAGGGAACTCCAAGTCTACAGAACTTGGTTGCCGGAACTAACGCGATTTCAAACGGAAGATTTGGGTTTCCAGAAACTGGTTAAATTGCCTTTCACACATGTCGTTGCAGGGAAGGCTGTGGACTTTTCGAAATTTAATTGTACAGTGCACAAGGATTTAATTAAAATTATTTAGTTAATTGCTAATCAATTAATTACGTTAATTAGCTGAGGAATTGGAGCTGCTGAAGAAGGATCCGTTGGATAACTTCATAATGATGGAAGATCTGAGAGTGTCTCGTGGTCTGAGGATGCCAGAGAGGAAGGAGCCTTTGGACATCCACCACATGCGACTTGTGATTCCGGCACTCGCGAGAATTCACGCACTCAGTTGGGCTTACAAGAGCAAAGTGGGTGTGGAACTTGGAGACCAGTTTCCATTCTTAAGGATGGAGGTTATTGAGGGAGGAGGAGATGCCTGGGCCAACTTGGCTGAGACGAATATGGACCACGAAATCAGGGCGATTGAAAAGGCGTTTGGTGGAGACAGCGGAGTCACAAAAGGAGCGAAGAACTTTAAACAATTCATGCGGCCACTTTTGGGAATCTTTCGTGGGGAAAATGTGGAGGAATTGTGTAAGAAAATAATGCGCGTTAAAACTGATGACGAGCTGCCAGGCAAGGTTTTCGAAATTTTGACTTTGATTTTATACTTTTAAATTAAATTAAATAAGCCCAATTACCTGGGCTAAAACTAATATGCTATCCACTGGCATGGGAATATCAGATTTAGCCCAGGTAAATTGGGCTCATAATAAGTATTTAAATTGCAGAGCCGTGGGAAGTGATGATTCACGGAGACTGCTGGAGTAGCAACATGTTATTTGGCTATGATTCCAAAACCGGGGAACCTGTGGAAGTGACGCTGATTGACTTGCAGGTGGTTCACGAAGGCTGCGTCACCCTCGACTTGCTCTCCGTCCTCTACTCCTGCACAACAACGCACCTAAGAAGGAATCACCTGGAGGAGCTCCTCCAACTTTATTTCGAAGTTTTTGAGGAGCTCCGTGTCTCCTGCGGAGTTTCCAGTCTCCCTGGATTCACCCTGGAGAGTTTGAAGGCTCGTTTCCACGTGGGAAAGGTGGTGGGATGTCTTTTTGGACTGATGATGACTCCACTGATGCTGCAAGAAGAGGAGGAGGCGGTTGACTTGGAGGAAGTCGACGTGAAGAAGGACTTTGAGGCCATGCTGGAGGAATCTGTTGGTGGAAATCGAGTCATGACCCCAAAAGTAACGAAAAGAGTTTCAGAATTTGTCCAGGAAATGTACGACGAAGGGATCATTTAATTACGTCCCTTTTTTAATTGAAATAAATTGATTGAAATGGGATTAATTAAATAAATGGGCGAGAGATGATGTGAGGATGGTGAGAGTGAGAATAAGGGACACTCCGTTGGCAGATTCGGAGGAGGAGGAAGTTCCACTCCGAATTTCGGTGCACTGCGGATTTTGAGCGTGTGAGCCGATGCACGAAGCGTAGGCCAACACGTGAGGAATGTAGCTTTGCATTTGCACTCCAGTCAGCAGGTGTGAATACGGGCCTTTCGAAAACACGAGCACCTGCGATGATTACAAATTAATTAGTTAATTAATTAGTCAATTCATTAATTCTTTAATTAATTAACTAAGCGAGGAGGAACTTACGTCATCTCCTCCGTGGGTTTCGGCGTCGTAGGGATAAGCGACGGGGGGTCTGTAGGCGACGTCGTCGAAATCTTCTCCGGTGATGTCCGGTCGATTTCCGTCGACGTATTTTCTGTAGCCGGGCCCGTTGGCGTAGCCGAGTGTGTTGAAAGGGAGGTTGTCGATGTTACTCAGCTTGGCGATGCCGTTTATGGGATTTCCTCTCTCCGGATATCCTGCGTCATCCAATTAAAACTAAATTAATTAGTAATTAACTAAATCCTCTATCAACCGTTTAAAGACGAAGGCTTCTGTAATTAATTATATTTGTTTAATTGGAGCAGCCTACCTGCAATGCTCATGACGTGAGCGTGATCTGCAGTGACGACAATCGTCGTCTCTGCGTCATTCGTCATTTCATCGCCCAGTTGAATTGCCTTGTCGAACTCAACTGTCTCCCATAAAGCTCGGAGAGGCTGATTGGCGTGATGAGCGTGATCAATTCTTCCACCTGAGATTAATTTATTAATTACTTAGCAATTAATTAATTAAACTGCAATTAATTAAATTAACCTTCAACGAAGAGGAAGAACCCGTTGGGGTTTCTGCTCAGGATTTCTATGGCCAATTGCGTCATTTCCTGAAGGGAGGGGTCGTCCATTTGCTCCTGTTCGTCTAAATACCCGACAACCTCGTCTCCGAATAATCCGAAAACAAAGTCCACTTTGGTGGGATCAATTTTCAAGAATTCGGTTCGGTTTTCGACGTAAACTGCGTTCGTCCCTTCCTTCAGCCTCTTCCATTCTTCAACGAGGTTTTTGTCTTCTCGCCCTCCCGGCTTCGAAGTCTCCGGGTCGGTTTCTGAATCCAAGCGGAATTTCATTCGGCCTCCGCCCATCACAACCTGCCATCCAATTATTTTAATTACTCAATTTTGTATTAATTAACAGGTAAGTTGATTGGTACGTTAATTTTGTTTCCAGGTTCGTTCAGAATGAGTTGGCTCGCGATGTCCTTTTGGACCGCAGGGTCGCATCCTCCGTTCCTCACGTCTTTGTCCGTGTTCCAATTTCTATTGGCTGTGTGTGCGTACGTTCCTGCGGGCGAAGCATCGCAGATATTCGCTGTCGTCACAACTCCCGTCGACTTCCCTGCTGCCTTTAAATTTAATTAGCAATTAATTAACAATCGATTTAATTAAGTATGCATTTAATGTTTAATTAAGTACCTGGGCCCATGCGAGGATGGACGAGACGTGATATTTGGGATCGGAGTGACGTTCGCAGTCATTCAGAGTGACATCTGAAGTGACTCCGATTGTGGCGTAATTGTTCTTCACTCCCGAGAGATAAGCCGTTGCTGAACACGCACTGTCAGCCACTTGAGCATCCGAACAGAATGTCTGATAATAATTTAATTAATCTCAATTTAATTGAGCCAGAATTAAATGCAATAAATTTAATTTAATAAATAAAATTCTAAGGAATAATTGAGTACTTTTGAGACGGCGATGTTGGGGAGGCTGTCCATGTAAAGGGAGCCTTCTTCCCCAAAAGCGAGCCCATCAACTTTCTGACCTTTGAGGATTCTGGCTGCAGTGATTGTGGGCACAGACATTCCATCCCCCAAGAAGAACAACACGTTCTTCGCTACGCCTTCCATCGTCGCTCGCTCTTTCTCTTCGAGCTTTCTCCGGAGTTCTGCTTGTGCGTGGGACACCCAGAACTCACCGCCTAATTAATCAGATTACTCCTAATTAATTAATTAAGGAGGTGCTTAATTAAGACAATTTAATTACTTTCATAGGCTCGTGTAGAAAGTTTCTTGGGGTTTTTGTACAGCTCCTCAGGATGCAAGGTTCCACCTGCAAGACAAATTTATTGGTACAAAGGCCCAATTACCTGGGCTAAAATATGGAAGACTTGAGTTTCCTTAGGGTAAAACTTACTGGGCTGCCCAGAAGCGCTAATCTGTCCAAAAAGCGCAGTGAGGAGTGCGACCAGAAGGATTAAGTAATTCATTTTGTAATTGATATTTAGGAATATGCTTGAAAGAATCAATTTTTATTTGAATTTTGATTGAGAACGATGCAATTAATTTGATTGAGGTGAGGTGATTAAAGAGAGAGAGAGAGAGAGAGAGGAGATGTGGTTCGTATGGCTGAGGGAGATTGAGTGACCACTTAATTAATCGCAGTGTTGGTTTCGAGTGGATTGATTCGTGTGTCTGATGTTGCGTAAACACGTAAACACGTTGTTCGTGACACAAACGCCTGTTGTCACTTTTTTGTTCCTCCTTCCTACTCGAATGTTTCGCTGGAGCAGCTGGAGATGCGTTGGAATATCTGGAGAAGTCTCAAATGAAGGAACGCCCATCCATGGAGACCGCTTCTTCACACCATTCCTCTGCCTCAGTCGACGCTCATCTAGTCGACGTTCCTCTAGTCGACGTTCCTCTAGTCGACGTTCCTCTAGTCGACGTTCCCTGGAGTCGTCGCGTGAAGCCTGGGCGGTTCAGGAAGATGAAGCCCCTGGGAATCTTGTCGCAAGCGATGAAGGAAGTGTTGCTGGTGAGTCGCAAGGTTCTGCTCCAATTTAATTAATTAATTAATTAAGGGGGTAACGTTTAATTGGGTGGGTGTGGGTGTGGTTGGAGGTGTTTCTGTTGGGGTTCACAGGGGTAATGACCTTCATCACGTTTAGGGGCTCCTTCGACCAACTGAAGAGGTACTACGCGGAGACGGGGGGAGGAGTCGACAAACTGGAAATCACGTTCACCGCCATCCTCGCCTTCTCCGTCCTCTCCCTCCTCGCGTGCTTTGCAGCCTGTGTCCTCCAGTGCGTTGGATCTGAGGCTACCAAAGGAATCCGGGTCGTAGTAAGTCGATTCCTAAGGCGGGTGTTGGCGGGTATTATTAATTTGGGTGGGTGTGGTGCAGGAAGTTGCGGCGGTGGTCGTCGCTGCGGTCAGTTTGCTGGTCGCTGCAGCGCTTCTCCTTGCAGCAGCGGAGGAACATTGCAGTGAGGAGAGAGTGAAAGCCAGTTTGGGTGGAGCACCTGGAGGAGCGTACGGAGGACCTGGAAGACCTGGAGGAGGTTATGGAGGAAGCTATGGAGGTGGAGGAGGAGGAGTTTATAAAGGCAGAGGAGGAGGAGGAGCTTATCCAGGTGCGATGAGTGGTCTGAAGGGATTCGCGAGGGCCGTGAAGGGACGGCGAATGGGGAGGTCGGGTGGGCGTGGCTTGGGGGAAGTGGACTGCGGGAGGAGGAGTGAGGAGGAGTGCATCAAGGAGGAGTGTCTGCGGAGGAGCCACTGGGGGGCTCAGGTGGCCACAGCGGTCAGTTCTGCTCACCCTCCCTTAAGTCCCTCCCCTTTTATTTGACGTTGAGTGTGGGCGTGTCTCTTTAGTCTGCGGCAATTCTCCTCAGTCTCCTCGGGTTTGCCGTTCCAATTGGAGCCGCGCTGAAGTCGCTCCTGGAGAAGCCGAAGACAGTGGATTCGGGGAAAGGAGCTCCTCCTCCTCCGAATTCGGGAGCTGTGAGTCCCCCGAATGTTTCTGGAGGACAGTAGACTTAATTAATACAACTCGTGGAAATGCGTGCCTGTGATTGCACCTCAATATTTCCACCTGCAGAATCAATAAATCTTTCGTTTCTTTATTACACCAGCTGTGTCAAGTCTTCACGATTTAATTAACCTAATAATTAGCCTATAATTAATACGTTAATTAAAATTATCATATCAATCTACGGTTCTCACATTAATTAATTAATAAATAACATTTGTTCTTTGTTCTCTTTTGAGATCCGAGCAATTAAGGTGTTAGATTAGCGGAGAGAAAATAAAAATGAAGTCCTGGAAGACGCCTTCGAATGTCTGAGATGAGAGAGATAAACAATTTTATATCTCCAATAAAATAACGCTCATCCATGGAGACCGCTTCTTCACCGCCGTGCCCTTCCAAGGTTGCTAGACGCTTTTCGTTGTCGTCGTGGCCTAACCTAACCTAACCTAACCTAAACTGGAGACGACCTTCAACGCCATCCTCGCCTTCTCCGTCCTCTCTCTCCTCGCGTGCTTTGCAGCCTGTGTCCTCCAGTGCGTTGGATCTGAGGCTACCAAAGGAATCCGGGTCGTAGTAAGTCGATTCCTAAGGCGGGTGTTGAGGCGGGTATTATTCAAGGTTGCTAGACGCTTTTCGTCGTTAGCCACGACGACAACGAAAAGCGTCTAGCAACCTTGGGTATTATTAATTTGAGTGGGTGTGGTGCAGGAAGTTGGGGTCGTCGTCTTCGCAGCGGTCAGTTTGCTGGTCGCTGCAGCGCTTCTCCTAGCCGCAGCGGAGGAACATTGCAGTGACAAGAGAGTGAAGGCGCTTGCTGATCGCAGGGGTGGAGGATCTGGAGGAGGTTTTGGAGGACCTGGAGGAGGTTGGGGAGGACCTGGAGGATCTGGAGGAGGTTGGAGAGGACCTGGAGGAGGTTTCGGAGGTTACGGAGGTGGGATGGATGGCCTGAAAGGATTTGCACGGGCCGTGAAGGGACGGCGAGTGGGAAGATCGGGTGGGAGGAGTCGCTTCGACGGGGAAGTGGACTGCGGGACGAAGAGTGATGAGGAGTGCATCAAGGCGGAGTGTCTGCGGAGGACCCACTGGGTCGCACAGATTGCCACAGGGGTCAGATTAATTAAATCAATTAATTAATTAATTAAGTTTGATTAATTAACCGTTTCCTTTCTTTAGTCTGCGGCCATTGTGGTCAGTCTCCTCGGGTTTGCCGTTCCAATTGGAACCGCACTGAAGTCGCTCCTGGAGAAACCGACGCCGGAGCAGTTGGAGGAGGGAGGTCCTCCCTCTCAAACTCAGTCTTCCTTTGGAGGTCCTCCACCGGCTCCTCCTCCTCCTCCTCCAACTCCAACTCCTAGGTTTGGATTTGGAGCTGGAAATCCCCCGAATATTTCCGAAGGACAGTAGAATTCTGCACTTAATCTTCCCACAGCAGCTGGATTCTTGGAAATGTTTCAGTACAAATGAAACTGTGCAGATAATTACAAAATTTCCTTGATATTTCGGCCATTAAAATAAACAAATCTTAACGTTTCTTTATGCAATCACACAGACAAGTAATCCGAGTTAATCTTTCCTTAAGAAAACCTCGAAGTCTCCCAATAAAAAACCCACGGATAAAACCTAAGAGCAACTGAGATCTAATTTTCAATTAGAAATGCAAGAACGGATGAACGTAGTCCGATTAATAAACAATAAAACTGAACCACGACATTCCCCTGTCATCCCCACGTCGTCACACTCCCTTAGAATATCCTTTGCGGTCATATTTCCAAGTCTCACGATTTCTGACAACGGATGCAACTCAATGGCAGCGTTTGCTTTGACCATTTGTTGTCTTCGGACATCTGCCACCCGCGCGTTTCTTCCATTTCTTCGAACTCATTGACACAATTGTACACGCAGACATTATGTAGGATATCGTTAAGACACAAGCTGAATATCTTTATGCGGTGGTCCACAAGCTGCTGCAAATGTGTGTAAGGAATTGGCTTTAACGATTCCGTCAGCGCCTGAATGTTATCTCCTTTGTACGCGTTTGACAGAACCACAAGAACTAACAACGTCAGTCCACACGTGTAATACAGCGGACCTCGTTTCTTCGAGTTGGCTGCCAAGTTGTGACCTTGTTCAAGAAGCAAAATTAACCCCAGGAG
>JAQGAD010002583.1:0-12981 GCA_034696625.1 Isotomurus palustris
GGAGAACAAAACATGCTTCACTTCGCCCCAGACGTCGTCGTTCTCAATTACCTCAACGCCACTGGAGGCCTCACGCCTGAAATTGAAGAAAGGACGCTGCGCTTCTTGAACAGCGGCTACCAACGTCAACTGACGTTCCTCCGTGGCGACGGCTCCTTCTCCGCCTTCGGTCCCTCGGATCCCGTGGGCTCCACGTGGCTCACGGCGTTTGTGACGCGGTGGTTCATCCGGGCGAAGGCGTACATTCCAATTGACGAGTCTGTGATTCATCGCTCACTCAGGTTCCTCGTGAAGCAACAAAATGACAACGGGAGTTTCGCGGAGGAAGGACGCGTCTACGACAAAAGTTTGCAGGGAGGTTCCGGCAGCAACCAATACGCATTGACGGCTTTTGTTCTGTTGACTTTCGACGCTGCGCAGAAGGCGGGAATCAACTTGAAGAAAGCGACAGACGGAAATGAAACGTCGGCTGAAGTGATTGCAAATGGAACGGCGTTCATTCTGAATGGAACTTCGGAGGGACAGCTGAAGGATCCTTACGGCAACTCGCTCATCGCGTATCTCTTCGCCGAATTGGGGCATCCTGAGGCGGAAAGGTACTTCAATCTCACTGAGGAAGCGGCGAAGGTCGACTTGTCGACGGGACTTAAACATTGGGAAGCCCTGAAGCCCAGGCGACGCCCTGCTGACGACTTATTAACTCCACTTCCATTTGTTCCGATCCTGCGCTCGTGGGAATCCAGCACGAAACCGAGTTCTGTGGAAACGACGTCTTATTCTCTGTTGACGTACATCCTCCGTGGAAATCTTAGCGAGTCTTTTGACGTCGCGCGGTGGCTGCTGAAACAGCGGAACGCGCAAGGAGGATTCATTTCGACGCAGGACACTGTCGTTGGAATCTCAGCCCTCGCTGCATTCGCCCAAGCGCTCCAGGCGGAGAAGAACGCGGAGGCTGACATGCGTGTTGACGTTGGTTCTGATTCCAGCGACGCTTCCAGTGACGTCGCAGCTTCTCCCGCGCATTCATTCCAAATTCAAAAGGACTCGTTGACGACTCTCCAGGAATTCATTCTTCCGCTCAACGCCTCGCAAATTCAACTCACGGCGAATGGACGGGGAACCGCGTTGGCTCAGTTGACGTGGAGTTATTATATCGAAGCTTCTGACTCCTCCCCCTCATTCTCACTTAATGTCGACGTAAGTCGAAATTTCTTAAGCCATTCTCCTGTATGAATTCAAGTACTAATTTTGTGTCGACGTATTTGTTGCAGGTTAAGTCGAAAGACAAAGGCCGCGTTTTCGACCTCCGCATTTGCACCTCCGTCATCCGAGGAGAAGAGTCGAACATGGCGATTCTCGAGCTCTCCGCGCCCTCAGGCTACGTTTTCGACGACGAGGAACTCGAGACCCTTCGGAGTGAACGCGCCTTCCGACGCTACGAGACGACGGAGAGAGACTCGCGACTGTCGCTCTACTTCGACGCGATCTCCTCCAAAGACACATGCGTCTCCCTGAACGTCTACCGCGCCTTCCTCGTCGCCCAACACGCCAACGCCTCTGCGGTCATCTACGACTACTACGACACAACACGAAGGGCCCAGGAGTTCTACTCCGTCCCCCCAACGCCCCTTTGTGACCTCTGCGCCAATGACTCTTCCTGCAAACTCAGCAACTGCGCGTAATCTCCTCCATTTAAAAAAACTCTCCTCCACAATTTTATTTATTCAGTCTGAAATAAAATCTCATCTCACTTTAGTAAACCAAAAGAACCTTCAAAGCTGGTTGAGCCCATTTGCATCATTGCCTTATACAAACTGATAATTTATTGATTAACCCTTCATCAAACATATTGTAATCAGCCTACATAACCTAACTCAAGTCATCTTGAACGTCTTGACGAAAGTTGGAACGTTGGAAGATGCAGCTGAGAAGGTTTGTTCTTCACAGGCGTCTCACCTTGCCTCCTTCTTGGACTTCCACTTCTTTAGCTGAATAAAAACCCCAGTAAACTCATAAAGTTGTAATTAATTAACTTACACAACTGAATTAAGGTTAGAGTTAGAATGTAGGACCACGTATTTGTTTTGTAACCTGCAACAATTTTATTAATGATGAACTACTCGCGAGTAGCAACGGCCACTCTAATCCGCATTCTTAATGCTTACTTCGTGATCCAGTTTCAAAATTAATTTCTTAAATAAATTGTCACTTGAGGCGACTGTTCCAAAAGTCCAAATAGGAAGCCACTCCTATTTCTTGAATAAAAAGTTCTGACTCTTCTTCTTCGTTTGTTATAAAAATCAGAAATCTATCTTGTACTCTGTATTTTTGGGCTTCGAGAATCTGCCTGGCGTAGGTTATGTCTAATCCACACAGCCTAACTCTTTTCCTATATAGTTAGTTACTGACTACGTCTATAGTCTCTCCATAGCTCGGGAATGTGAATGTGTTAAGCTTTAGACATGAAAGTGGGTTACATTTTATGATTTCGACAAGAGAGATCCTCAAAAGCTCCATGAGACTCATCTGCTTCTGGTTCCTTCGTTTCCTCTCTAAGGCTCTAATAATATGAATACTTTCCAGACATTACAATATAGTTCCAAAATTTTGTACGAAGCCACTCCTATTTCAAAATTGAAGATAAAACGAGGCGAGGGATCAAAATTAAAACAGCCATTGGTACTTGAGGCAATATGAATAACTCGCAATAATTAATGGCATCTGTATCACCTTGTTAGGTGGTGATCCAGCTTCCAAATATTTATTTCCAGTTTATTTTCTAATTCCATTGTCGATTGAGACGACTTACCTTACAAACTGCAGCTAGACTAGACTACGAGTAAGGAGTTGAGACGTTTCGGGGAACCAGCAATTACCAATTAAGCAGGACTTAACTACATGCGGGAGGTCATTAATGTAAAGTGACAAAAGGGGACGAAGAACAGAGCCGTGGGGAGTTCCCCTAAGTGTGAATTTAACACTGGGAGTTGTAACATCCGCGCGGCAGCGATAGGAGAAAAATGACTTGAACCATACCATGCAGGGTTTATTCCATACCACCTAAGCTTTTCTAGCAGAAAGTCTCGCACAATGATTGGTAATTGAGGTTTTAAAATTAAAACTACATGCTTCTCTTGTAAGATGAGTGAATAAAAATCGAGAAGTTGCAGCACATTTAAATATCCAACTGCCAACAACAATCCTGGAGGGAACTTTTATTCAGTGTACACTGTACGGATTAGGTTTCTCCACCTGTTTTTGCCTATTTCGTTTTTTAAATATGAATATTTTTAAGATCTAATTAAAAATAGGAAAAGAACCTTGAGCCAGTTAAATGAGAACTACATTAGTTTGGAATCTATGCACAAGGAATTTTTAGCTTTCTTTCGATCTCACAGTCCCCACAATGCTGCAGCCGTACAGTCGTAAACCTTATATTTGTGCAGAAATATTTAGCACCAGTTTTTCTTAGTTTACATTAACAGATACGCTTCGTCGACTCCATGAATATACTTAATATGCTGTTATGCAGACACATGCATTGAAATTTCGAATATGAAAGTCTTCGCAGTGTTACTTCTAGTGGGGTCTGTTGCATGCAGTTGCATGGAGAGCACGACCAACTGGACGGAGTCAAAGCAGAAGCAGAAAACTTGGCTGGTACAGTTTATTTAATTCTTCACAAAACTGTGCATCTTAATTTCCTTTAAAGTTATTAAAAATCTGCGTTGTTTGAAGGAGTGAACGTTGAGCCCGGGAGCGACATAAAAAAGGGGATACTAGGCGAGGGAGGAGTTCAGCAATGGTACTTGGAAGGTTTGGACTACGACTGCCGTTCATTCGTTATTACGAGCGAATACTTCATGAAAGTGAGTGCAGATAGAGTTCATCTCTCCTCTTAGAATTCTGTGACAGCATTAATTGTAATTAATTACTTTTGCTTGTAGATCGGCCATTACGGAAACCTGATGAATAAGCGTTTCAACGCTGTTGGATTCGGATTGGCTATGTGTCCAGGAAAGAATAGGACTGGATGGTTTGTCGCCCGATTCTCCGGAAAGGACGACGGACTTAGTCAGCAGATGTTGGCAGAGGAAATGTCTATTCAAAACTTGACCCCCGACAAGTTGAGCGAATTGGATATGTCCGCATTCATTCCATGCTTTAATGGAGAAACTACCATCGATGCTGAGAATAATGAAGCCAACTCCGAAGAACTTCAAATTCCAGAGGAAGGGAGCTTGGACACCCTTGAAGAAGAACCATTGCAAATTGACAATTTGGAAACTATCTAATGATTCCGTCTTTTGAAGAACCAGTTGTAAAATGTTGTGAAAACCTACTTTAATTTCCGAAATAAAAATATCTTGCAATTAAGAAACTAATTAATAAGAAGCGTTTAGATTTTGAGATTAGGGATAATTTAAGAATTTACTTCATCATTTGTCTGCTTGTCTGTTGTAATTATAATTCTGTGTGTGTGAACATCTTACCATAACTCAACCTCGAAGACAAACATTACGTCAATGTGCTTCAACTTGTTCAATCATGGGACACGCAGTTTTCAACCGTCACCTTAAGAATGTTTTCTTTTCCCCGAGAAATGTGAAGGATAAAAAAATTAAGGGACGCATTACATTTTTACACTTAACAAGTTCTCGCAGGATTTCTGTTGGTTTTGTGGGTTGCGGATTTCCTTTGAGTTTTTAAATGAGATTAATTTGTATTCGTTATTCATTTTCGGGTTTATATTTTAATGTGCAAGGACTTAATAGATAAAGTAGGTTTTAATTCTGCCCAGCCAAATTAATGGAGTTTAGAAAGTACGCACATTGCTACTGATCCCGTATGAAATGAAGTCCTTTTAGAAACTGTGTTTTATAATAGCAATCAGTCGGTGTTCCGTTCCAAATAACCTGATTCAGGTTTAAGTACTCATTGATAAGTGACCATTCATTAAGAAATCCACCTCCTACGCAATTTATTACCTCACTGGATAACTTAAGCACAGAAAACAGGTGTGTAGGGTTAAGAAGAAGATGCAAGTTTGTTTCGTCTCACTTTGCCTCTTTTTCGGACTGCTTTCGCAGCTCCACAAAATCCTCCAGGTGACAGCGATCTTTTCTCCTTCACATCGATGTGACCACCTGAATATGATGAAAGGACTGGAGATTTCTGGGTGTCCCGTGGGGACAGGAAAGTACAAGTGTTGGAGTATCCTACAATCTACTCCAATTTCTCCAGCAAGCGATTATACTTCTGATTACGCACAGACAATGCTGATTACGCAGTTTCAATTAATGTCACTATTAATATGACTTCAGAGTTTTGTGGGGAAAAGAGTATTTCTTTATCTAACAAGGTTTTCCAAATATTTCATTGTATTCTGCTATTTCTGCCTGGAAATACTTCGATATAAATCTGCAGATAAACGATCCAAACTATTCCAAACTATAATCACAACAAAATTAAGAAACAATTGGTTGATTTGAATTCTTCAACTAATTTGTATTAATTAACTTCCCGAAAGAATTTGAAAATCTGAATGAATGATTAATAATGCTGGTGTAAATCGACATTATTGCAACAGCAATCCCAATCCCAATCAATGGAATTTCAAAACAGAACGGAACATGAACTCGTGATTAGCTTCACACTTATGCAATCAATCCATCATCAGATGAATACTCTGCTACTCTGAAACATTGGGTTCGTCAATAAATGGTACACACAAATATAATACGAGCATACTTGTCTCAGTGTGCATATTAAACTTACAATTAGTGAAAGTGCAATTTTCTTTAAATTAAATATTCGCATTTGCACCTAGCCGTTGAAACGTTCTTGTTTATTTACCATCAACGCTTTGAAGTCTCAAATTACAGTTTACTTTCCCAGGTATCATAATGTATTATTAATATTGAACTAAATAAAAGTTAAGTTTTGAATGGAAATTCATATATTTTACTTCAGTGAATAACAATATGAACGAGTCGATAATTAATCAATGGTCACTAGTCAACTGCAATCCGCCTTGTTATTTCGTGACCCAGTTTCCAACTTAATTTTACTTCCATTGTCAATTAAGCCGCTTCCACTAGCCTCCTTTGAACTTTTCACTTGTGGATAGTCTTAATTCAAGGATTAATTCTGGGCTCATTCCGCAGCTGCTGAACTTCTAACAGCTCCCAAGTTGTATAGTAATCTCTACAATCTCGAATAAAGTCAGGATGAAGGTTTCCTTCACAAGTGTCTCAATTTGCCTCCTTCTCGGACTCGCCTTTTGTTTTGCCCAAGATCCACCTCCAGGTAAGGCTTACCTCCTTTACACACGCGTTTATTGTACCCTGTGATGGCCCTGATTGTATCATTTTGTGTGTGCAGGATGCTACTTTTCAGGATGTCACAGTGTCGAAAAGCCAGAGACGGGGTGTACTACGAAAAGTTTCATGAAAGGCCACCCGAATACTGAGGCTACTACGGGTTGTGGAACCGGTACAGGAATATACACGTGCTGTGACAAAGTTTCTGGATGAGAAGATGAGATTCACCTGCTTCTGGTTCCCAAGTCCTTCTGTAGCTCTTTTTCGTCTCAAAGTTATCAAAATCAAAACCACAATTGATCGTTAACGCTTAATTAAGCCTTGACATGTAAAATTACTTTTGGAAGAACCGTCCCGAATTCTTCACTACAATTATTTGTCAACTTATTCAGTAAAATTAAACCTCTTTGCTTTAAATAATCCTTCGTTTAAAAAAGTGGCCTGAAATCCCTGACATCTGAAGTCTGAAGGAGGCATTCATGAACGCTTGTCCCTGTTATATGAAAAAATTATTTTAATCCACAAATGATGAAACTCGTTCACAGCAATTCCTGCAGTTCCTACGTTCCAAATTCCTCAGCATCTGACATAGAGATAGAAAACAGAGCTATCTGTAGCTTTTGCTGGAAGCCCGTATGATCTTCGTTTAGCAAGACATTTATCCAACGCATTGGAACAAACTTGAGTCCTTACTCTTGACCTCGATTCTCGATATTCACAGTCCACTGTGAAATACCTGATTAATAGGAGAATCCTTGATCGGTATTTTGTACAACGCAGCAATCCAGCCACTTTGCTCGTTTTTCCCAAATTGCTACACTCCTTTTGGATTAAATTCGCACAGGAAGCACCCAGCTGGAAACTCTTTGTTAAGTGGAAGTCACGGGTGGATTCAAATTCCACTCCACTTACTCATTCTATTCTTCTGTTATGATAATCACACCGCAGAAGCTACCCGAATAAATTACTTCAATTGCTAAACTTTTCTAATGACTTTCCTACGTCTCTTCGATCAAACTCACACGATTTCTCGACACCACTTTCGACTAGGGAACACAAAATATCCCCGTGAAGATGGAACACCGGACCTCCGAAGCCAAACTCGTTGAGCTGAGCAGATGGGCCATCAACAGTCTCATAATCCCCGGATTCTTTCCGTTCCGTCGGGAACTCATCGTTGGAACTCCGTCCTCCTTCATCCTCGTCTTCAAGCCGCTCTCACTGCAAGTCACCTACGTCGTTGGCGTCCTCATCACAATCGTCTCGTGGAACGTCCTCTTCTACGTCCGCCAAGATTCCGTGGCAAAGTACCTCAACGCAGGAGGACCCACGGAACTCTACGCCTACAACATTTCTATCGGCTACGCCTCCATCCTCGGAATCTACTACGGATCATTCTTCCTCCTTTGCCGCACCCAAGTCCTCCAGTTGTGGAAGGACACTGCCGAAATATTCGACCACCTCAGTCGACTCTCCGTTCCAGCCTCCCTTCTCCTCTCACCTGCAGCCAACGAGCGATTCTACTTCCTCCAGCAGCCGTGGTTCCAACAAATCAATCCATCCATGAGGGACGGATTCTTCGCCTTATTTGTTCCAACAATTGTCATCCTGTTCGTCACGTACGGCTACCGTCTCCTGTCTGCAGCTGAAGACAAAGACATGACATCCGAAGACATCCAGACAACAGTGACCATTGGACTCTGGAGCTTCTTCAGCATGACAGGCTCAGGCATTTCGTGCTGGCTGGCTTTCTTCATCCAATTCTACGCAGCTGCTTTTAAGACTGTCGCTGAGTCCATCAAGTCTCTCTCAATTAAGGAGGTCTTCAAGGGAACCAACCAACCGGATTTTTATCCCCAGGATTTCTTTAATCTGAAGACAAATGACAAAAGTGTTTTGTGGTCGCTCTCCTCATCCTCATTCTCCCAGAGAAAGGGAAGTGGCAATAAAAAGAAGGAGAGAGACGAAGTTCAAGGTCAGGTTGGAGGTGCAGCAGATGCTCTTTGGATAGAAGGGGAGATCGAGAAGAACGTGGAAGTGTTTCGGGAGATCGAGGCAGCTCTCGACTCATTCAACGACTTGTATGGAAACATTATGGTGGCTGAGATGGGAATCGTAGTCATCAATCTGCTTGTCTACGTCTTCTTCGCTCTCATCTGGTTTGGAAGGGCTGAGTGGGAGTTGCTTATCGAAGGATTAGTCCCCATTTACATCCTTGCGAAGGTAATAAGCTTGCTGCCGTTTCATTTCATGAGATCAGAAATAAAAGCAATGGTTTAATCTTAATGCGCACTAAGGAACTCTTCGACTTGGGAACTGTGTCGGAGGATTTAACCCAGTCGGCTCAGCTTGTGGTCAAAACTGTTGTGGAACGGGTTCCCATCGAAATTCTGACACACCCTATGCAACTTAAGGTCGGTTAATGATTCTCTTTTTATGACGACATCTAACAAAGTATTTGTCGTATTTCTATTTCTACAGCTGCAAATGTTTGTTACTCAAACTGCATCTCAGTCCCCTGAAATAACGGCAAAGCAGTTCTTCATCATTAACAGGAATCTAGTTACATCAGTAAGCTCATCTTATTTAAGTCATGCAATGGGTAGTATTCGAAAGATTAATTAAACACTTTTGTTCTAGATAATAAGTTCGTTAGCTACTTTCCTAGTAGTTCTGGTTCAATTCAAAGAAGCTGATCAAGACGACGCCGAAGAAGCAGCTGCTGCAGCTGCTGCCGCAGCTCATTCAAATATGAAAAATGCCACGATGGCCACTTCGAACACACAATGATCAATCATTAGTCCTTAATCATTTTTCAATTTGTCACACTTGGTCAGTCACCAAATGCACCAAGTGACCAATGAAGTGTATCCAGCGAGTTCAAATTAAATTATTATGTTCAACGAGTTCAACCACAAATTCTAAGCGAAAAGCTTATTATTCTGATTGGCTCATTACATCTCATGGAAAAGGTCACCTTGTGCCCCACGGGTTTCCTGCCACTTCCTTCACACATTTCAGCACAGCTATTGAAGCCTCCTTTCCTTGTCGTTCCAAAATGGAAGGTGGAGCAGAGGCGGTACTTTACAGCGTCAGCAGACTCGCCGTTCTTTCAGGTCAACTCGCAGGTTACCTTCCGCTCTCCCTCATTTCCCCTAAAACCCCGTCAAAAGCGTCTTCATTCGCTGCCCCAAAAAACCTCCTCCACTTCCGCTTCTTCAGCCTCCCTCTTCTGTGGAACCTCATCTCCCTCGTCTTCTTCTCCACTTCATTCTGCCTCTACACTTTCTACTTCCGCCCACAAATCCGCGTTATGCGAGTCCTCCACCAAACTGAGACTTTCATGTACAACCTCAAAACAACCGCTGCCACTTTCATCGGCCTCGCTCTCCGCGTGTATTCTTTAGTCCGGTGGAGATCCACTGTGAGCTTCTTTGAAGACCACGTCCTCCTCATTCGGAAGTTCCTCAAGCAGAAGATTCCACTGGAGTCGGCTTTGAAGTCGCAAGTGTCGACTTACCTCGCTCTCTCTCTCCTCCTCAGCTTCTTCCCTCTCCTCATTCACATCTCCTCCGTCCACTTCTACTTCCCCGTCTTCGTCGAACGCCCCAAGGGATTCATGTGGACTGTCGACATAATCTACAGCGTGGAATCCGGAGTCTGGGTTTTCTTCGCTTGTCTCCTCATAAGCAATGCTTGGATTCTACTCTACCCGTCCATCTACATCGTCTGCTATCGTCAACTGGCTGCTGAAATCCAAAAAAGACATTCCCAGCTTTCCTACTTGAATGAAATGACATTGACGTCTTCGAGGAAAGATCCTCAAGGACGCACAGCCACATTGGAAGATCAGGTCAGAAGTTATCTCGAGTTGATCTTCGACCTGGGGCAAATGGTCGACTCCTTTAACGCACAATTCGGGCATTTCCTTGTCGGAGAAAGCATTCTGTGTCTCGTGGACTTAGTCATGCAGTTTTTCTTCGGGGCTTTCTTCTTCTCACGGGGCTACTTGAGAATCATCTTTGAAATCGCATCTCCTCTTTATCTCAATGGAAAGAAACTTGTGGAACTTGGACACATTTGTGGAAATGTGCGATTAGAAGCGCAAAGAAGTGTCAAGACATTAGTTCACTTTATTCCTCTTCATCGACTCAGTCGAAGTCTACGTACTAAGGTACTATAAAGGCATAAACACTTAAGCTTAATTAATTATCTCATTTCTATCGCTTTTCTTTCGCATGAGCAGGTGCAGCTGCTGCAGATTCAAATGGAAACGAATCCTCCGACCATCTCTGCCAGCAAATACTTCCTCATCAATAACAACAACGTAATCAAAGTTGGTCTTTAATCGATCACAGTCAATAAATCTTTCAAAACAATTTGTTAAGTTAAGTATGCCCCTTTTCATTTGATCTACAGACTCTCAATGGCATTATGGGATTCCTATTCGCTCTAGTTCAGTTTGGAGTTGCGGATCGCAAATAATTATCCACCATGGGAAGAATTGCAATGTAAAATTTAGCAATAAACTCTAAAATTCTAAATCTAATTGCTTACATCAAAATGTAAATTTTTTCGCATTTTATTCAATTCTTGAATTTTAGAGGAGATTCTTCGAAAATCTTTTGGGTTTTGGAGAGACAAGCAAACAGACGGGTTAGATAAATAAATTAGAAATTGCATCCAAGAAACTTGTGAGCCTATTAAAGTTGGTGAAAGTAATCCGTTAATAAAAAGAAGTTTTGATGAGCAAATGTAGCAAACACGTCCCTAATTATTATTATTATTAATTATGGTTTATGGAGGTAGTGGTTTATCGTAGTTTGTATACAACAGGT
Source organism: Isotomurus palustris (assembly GCA_034696625.1). Classification (NCBI taxonomy): domain Eukaryota; kingdom Metazoa; phylum Arthropoda; class Collembola; order Entomobryomorpha; family Isotomidae; genus Isotomurus; species Isotomurus palustris. Next base: position 11,162 of record JAQGAD010002583.1, read on the forward strand.
AGAAATAGATATGAGAGAATGATTGAGATGTTGCTTAGTTTAAAAGAAGTGTCATCATCGTCTCAGTCTCAAGTCATCTTGAAAAGTCTCGGCATCGCAGGAATCATTACAATCGCACTCGTGTAATGTAGTCTTTTTGGGGACGATACAAATGGGTCTTACGAAATTACAAACAACTCAGGTTCCTCAAATAGTAATACCCGATTCCAACATTCCTAAGAAATCAGACACGCTTGTTTTGTTGCATTGGATGCGAAGTTTCCACGGATAGGCCGGCGGTGCGTGAAAATCCAACCAAGTTGTCTACAAGGTTGCTAGACACTTTTCGTTGTCGTCGTTGACGAAAAGCGTCTAGCTACTTTGGTCTCACGTCACCCCTGTCTTGAAACGTCATCTGGTCAACTACTTTCCTTCCGCTTTTGGCACAAAACCTACACAGTACAAACTGCAACCGAAGATGGGAAATGAGATTGGGACTGCAGCTGATCCTGGGAATGCTGCAGGTCAGCCAGGTCAGGCAGCTCCAGCACGTCAACCAGGTGAGGCAGCAGCAGGCCAGACTGTCGGCCAACCTGTTAGCAAATTCGCCAGGTACCCGCAAGAAGTGAAAGATCGCGCTCTGCAGTTGGTTGATGAGGTAAGGTCACATCTACTTTCAGCTTTCACACGCATACGTAAAACCCTCTAAATCTACTTCATCTAATAACATACAAATTCTGCTCTCAATAGAAAGTTCCGTATCGTGAAATAGCAGCTCAAGTCAGCCCTCACTGCAGCACCGTTACAATCGCACGATGGGTAAAGGAGAGGGAGGAGAAAGCAGAGGCCGCTCGCCAATTGGAGAGATTCGACCGACACCGCATCGCCTTGGACAAGGAAGAAGCGACACGCGAAATGCAGGAAGCAATTAGGGCACGTGGATGGTAGAATAGTTTTACTTCTCGCTACTTCCCAAATTTAAGCCTAATCAAACGTCACTTGTAAATTAATACGCTATGTTTTCAAACATTTCCCTTTCCTGATATCCTGATTACCCGACCCTCACTTACTCCAGAACTAAACTGATTTGTATTTTATAAACGCAACAGAATTACACTTGCAGGTATATGAAGAGTAAATAAAACCTGAATGATCTATTTTTACTAAAATACCTTTCTCAGTTCCCCCGCATTTTCCTTCAGCCAAGATTGCGTCAATTCCAAATGAAAGCCTTTTCATCACAGCAGGTGGAGATTGGGATCGCAATGATATGTCATTTCGTTCCGTGTCTACCCTTTCTCCTTGATTCTCATTTTCCTTCGTGGGTTTCTTATCCCCGCAGTTCCTTATCACATTATTGAAATCCTTTTCTTCACTTCCAATTCCGACATTGTCATCAACACACTTGGTAGGCTTCATAAATCCACTTGCTCCCAACCGAGTTAAAATTGTGGTCTGCACAAAACTCCCAGAATCTCTGCATCCCGACATCCATCGTTTTGAAACACAATGGATGAACTTTACTCATTAAAGTCGACTGGTGGTGATGGAACATTTGAAACGGAGGAGGCACTGGCATAATGACATAATGAGTGACGATGGATTGTACGTTGTTCCTGGATTGTGATAGTGATGACTGAATAAAACAGGATTAGATGAGTTGGAAGGTGAAAGCACAATGCATGGGGCAGTGCGAGGCAACTCGCAATACGAGACACGATTCGGATGATGATTGTGGTTGCGTATCTCGTAAAGATAAGCCAAAGGACTTTCCTTAACATGTTGTTCCTTACTACAAGGAGATATTGTCGGTTCTGGGGAAGATGGCACACTTAATGATG
>JAQGAD010002584.1:0-12977 GCA_034696625.1 Isotomurus palustris
TGCAGCGTCCACAGTGTTCAATCCAATTTGTCTCTTTATTCTCTTCCTGTGGATTTCGTGTAAGGCTGAATTATTTGTAGAGCTTTCAGATGCATTGACCTTGTACACAACAGGAGATCCCACGAGGCTCAAACTTCCATTCACAATTCCCAAAGGATAGTAGACGTAGTATTGCTCTTCATCTTCTTCCTTTGGAGTGTTTAGCTGTGGAGACACAGGAGTGACGTCAATCAAAATTTTCTTTTCTTCTAAATCTTTACTGAACAGGAGAGAAACCGAGTCTCCAGAAATATTGTTTTTGTCTGCATTTTCAGGCTTAATAAATCGACATTCTCCTGTTTTGAATGTCATTTGGTTGATGAAGAAATGGAGAAGGATTGTGAGCAAAACGTTTTGATTCTGGAAAACGAAAAATAATTTACTAAAAAAACTAAAATAACTAAACTAACTAACTATTTTACTAAATAATTTAATTTATTTTTATATTTGGTATTTTAAAGAATTTAGTTAAAATACCATTTTGGATTTCACGGAGGTAAGTGGCTTGTTGAGTATCAAGTTGTCTGTTGGCGAGTAGCAAAAAGATTGACTTCTAATTGGCAGCGAATGTTGCTTTTATTAAAAAGCTTTACTGGCAAAAGGGATTCCCTGATAAATTAAGAATGAAGGTATTCGACAACCTTGTCATTGTTTAAAGAAGGCGGAAGAAATGGGGAAAAATATTCACGGCGACATGTCTTTTAATTAATGAGCTTTATTGGTACAAAAATGATCTTATTGACAATTTAACAATACACAATACGGGCGGCTTGGCTCTAATTAATGTGTGTGCGTAAGTCATTTGTTTAATTAGAAGAGAAAGATTCTAATACTCCAAACTCCAGACACAGCATGAGGAAAAACATATTTGTGATTACGTGACGTCGACTTAATGATGTAGTTATCGTGTTTAGTTCCTTGGTTCAAAAGAAAACGGGTTCAAATCTTGTGTTTAATTATGTATTTTGAATTTTGTACAAAACAACCCTAGGGATGTGCGTCACTTTACATTCAGACTATTTTATTCTTATTCAAAAACACCCATGATTTAATGAAATCCTTATGTGTTTTTGGAACTCTTAAGACTTTTTAATTGTTTCTCTATCAGATTAACTTGAGTGGACTGTATTCAACAATGCATTATTACAAATTAATTAGGCTGAATTTTTCTAGCCGTGCTGCATGTTTAACTATTCGTATATTGTTTTACTTTACTGGTAACACATTAACAATAATAGAAACTTTCAACTTACATAATAAGTGAACAAGTTTTCAGAATTTGCACACTTGGATCATGGACACGGACATATAATCTTAAAAATGCATTTAGTTCTCCAAAGTCCAAAGGATAAAAAATAATCCTATGCTTTATTCCATATAACCGTTTTATAACTTTTAGTTAATTTTGAAGTCACAAGGTTGGAAGAAGTCGAGGCTATAGTTGGCATATAGTGTTTATATCTGATTTGCATAAATCGTACTAGAACTTCTTAAAAACTGTACAGTGCTTTTACATTATTCGTGGATCAAACGTTTCATGAAATAAAATGAGATGGATCTGATTGGAGACTCTCATAAGAATAAAGGTGAGCAGCAAATCGAGCGTAAAAGTGAAGTTGTTTATAAGCAAACATCATTCCCACGATCATTATCATGCCAAAAACTGGTCCTTATTTACTTAAGCATAGTATTTGTAAAATTAATGTTCCACGTCCTTGTTAAAAGCACAAGTGAAGTAATCTTTCCTTTTCCTTGTTTCATTCTTCATTTTCATCCATAACTGCGTTAAGAAATTCACAAATTATAAAAATCGGAATTTAGTCAACCTATTGGTAAGTGGTGAATAATTAAAGCGATTAAAAAACGGATAATGAATAGATTATTTCTTTATCACAGACTTTTAGGGCAGTGTGCACATCCTGTATTGTTCGTAAACTCGCTGAAGTGTTTGTGTCAGGAATAAGTCATACGATACTCCTCTACCAAATCTATATCATCGATCATCCGCTTTGATATGCTGGACACACCAACAACACTTTCAAGCTGATGAGCTTAAACCACTTCACGCGTGATGTTCAAAACCTCTCAAGTTATGAAATGCTTTACACAAGCAAAGGATGATTTAAAAAGTCACAAGATTCATCTTCCTCGACACAATTGCAGACTTGACTTAGCAGGGAGCACACATTTATTTCAGGAGACTAACTTTGTTCGTAATGAGAAGATTGGTTTTGTTGGCCGTATGCTTGGTAAGTCAAACATTTTTATGTCTTCATTTAATGACGTTCTATTAATTAACTATGGAATTTTAAAGGGTCTTGCTGAACTCAGCAATGCACAAGAACTTCCAAAAGTCTACGAGTATTTTACAGAGGGAGGAATTTCGTCAGGTCTCGTTGCTGGAAACAATGAATTCAGGTTTGTACGGTATAAGCGAATTACAACTAATTGGATGTTGTTTAAATTGGTTGATTTAATTATAATTGTTTTAGGCTGAATGGAAAGTACATTCGATTTATAAGTGGAGGAATGCATTACTTCCGAATGCATCCAGCTCAATGGAGAGATAGACTGAGGAAGTTGAGAGCCATTGGTGCTAATGCAATTGAAACTTACGTTCCTTGGAACTTACACGAACCTCTGATGGGAGAATGTGACTATGGAAATGGAACAAATGATTTCTCTGCGTTTACGGACATTCGTGGATTTCTGCGAATAGCTCAGGAAGAAGATCTCCTCGTGATCCTCCGTCCAGGGCCGTATGTCTGCACAGAGTGGGACTTCGGAGGTCTTCCCAGTTGGCTGCTTAGAGATCCCGAGATGAGAGTCAGGGAAAACTATCAACCATTCTTGGATCGAACTAAGATATTCTTTGACAGCTTGTTAAGTCACATTGAGGATTTGCAGTTTACAAGAGGAGGTTCCATCGTTGCAATTCAGGTTAGACTTTTCAAAAAAATTAAGTACACTTATTAATTGTATTTACTTATTTACATGTTATTTATTTAGATTGAAAATGAATACGCCAACTTCTACCCAAGAAGTCGAGAGTACTTGGAATTCATTAGAGATTCATTTACATCGAACAATTTTAATGAGAGTCTCTATTTCACTGCGGACAATGGAGGATGGATTGATTACGAAGGAGCGATTCCTGGAATTCTCCAAACATTAAATACACATCAGCCTGATGGAAGCTTCCCTCAAGTTCTCCAGGTGCAGCCAGACATGCCGTTGTTTGCTATGGAATATTACACTGGTTGGTTTAATCATTGGGGAGATGAGACCAAAGGAACACGGGACACTGCAGGTAAATTTTGGGTTAAATCTTCTTTTAATTGGATTAATATAAAGTTAAATTGATGTTCCAATGGAAATCATCTCAGACTACATGGAGAATCTGGAAAAGATTTTTGGAAAGTATAATGGATCTGCAAATCTGTACATGTTTTATGGAGGAACCAGCTTTGGATTTATGGCTGGAGCAAATTCAAAGGGAGATGCTCCATTTATTCATTTCGATACATCCAGCTATGGTTTGACCACTTAAATTTGATGATGCTTATTTGGATTATAAATTAATGTTTTTATATTTTGTTTGCAGATTACGATGCGTTGATTTCTGAAGCAGGAGATTACACAGAGAAATACACGCTTACAAAAGAATTGGTGGAACTTTATGAAAATCCAAAGTTGTGGAAACCTGAGATGCCGGCTGAAAGTTTGAAGACGACTTACCCAACGTTACAATTGCAGAGTTTCTTAAATCATGAAGATATCGTTGCACAAATTCCAGCGGACAAGAGAGTTCTTTCCGAAAAAACTCTTTCCATGGAGCAATTGGATATTAACAATGGAAATGGACAGAGTTATGGATATGTGATTTACAGAAAGACGGGGAATTTCTCTTTGGGTGACTCCTACAAGGTAATTCATTTACAATATTTGTCATAAGAATTATCGTATTTCTTAAATACAGGTAAACTAATTGTAATTTCAGGTTTCTTGGCCCAGAGATTTTGCACAAGTCATAATTGACGGAGTGCAATTAGAAACAGGATACAATGAAGAGAAATCTGAATATTGGATTAACAGGTAGAATTAGGAAGAGTTTATTTACAATTAAAGTTAGCTAACTAAATATTTGTTGTGCTTTTAGTGTAAAGGAGTTTCCATTAAGTTTGTCGACCGATCAAAGTCACACGATAGATTTAATAGTTGAGAATATGGGTCGAATTAATCACGGACAAGACTCTCAATTCCGTGGACAAAAAGGACTAGCTGCTATCCATGAAGGAAAAATTGAAATTAATGATGTTGAAATTGAGAATATCGAAATTATTGCAGCTGAGTTTTCGACATCTTGGGTGAAGAAGTATGTTGCACACAAGAACATGATTTTTTAACAATTTATGTGAATTAGCAACAGAATTTGTTATCCAGCTTGACTAATTGGAGACCTGCAGGGACAGCCATGAGCACTCCTTGCTTGTTAAGGACTTCGTTTGTAATTAATGAAGAACCTAAGGATACTTGGTTGGACATGAGGCAGTGGCACAAAGGAATCGTCTTTGTGAATGGATTTAACATCGGACGGTATTGGAAAATTGGACCTCAGGAAACTTTGTACGTTCCTGCTCCTCTTCTCAAGCAAGGAGATAATGAGGTTAGTTTACCCAACTTGATGCCATTGACCATTCATTACTTAAATATATTTACATTGACTCTACTTTTATTGTACAGATACTTATTTACGAGCAATTGGAAGTCGGACCTAATGTGAGGTTCACTGATACTCCTATCCTAGGATAAAGACTAATAAGCATTAAGACAGACATGACTTCAACCTTATAAATTAAATAAATATACGTTGTCCGCTGTGGGGAACGAGCAGTGAAGTGAGCTTTGTCTCCGGAAAACAAGGAAACACTATCTTAAGCGAAACATAAGAATGCCTTTCTTGAAAATCGCAAACCAACTCTCAAAACTTGTCGATACGCCTCTTAATTACTTTTTTAGGACAAATAGCTGCCCATATCCAGAACTGGGCTAGAAAGCGCGGTACATAGCTAAATATTACTACAATTGTCGAGCGAGCTAATTTACGTACTGTTTAGATCTAGTACGCTGGACTTATTTCGTTCGAATTAAGAGCTAAAAGAGCACGGAAGGTGCCCAGTATTATTCCGTGGGTGAACTTTAGCAGGGTTAGTTGTTTAATGCAAAAATATGTACCAGATCTGAAACCCAATGGTAGACAGGAAATTCTAAAGCGCTGCATAACAATTTTGTCTTTTTTTGACCAGTTCCAGTGTGTCCAGGATTGTAACATTTCCTCAGATTTCGTAAAAGCTTTCCCACCAATTGCCAACAGGATTATCCACGCTACTAACAATGCTCCTGTCCAAAGAAATAAAATGGCTTTTACGGTATTATCCACTTCGTTCCACTGAGCAATTAGAATGTAGTTGCAAAATAAGGCTACTTCGGCAACAATCGTGTGCCCAGAAATGAACACAGGACCGGCTAATATGTTCACATTCCTGTGCAAAACTTGAATCCTTCTGTATTCTTTCATCAAACTCTTTTTACTTCTAAGAGAACCCAAAGTCGTGTAACACTTTTTCCTGGAGTTGAATTCGGTTTTGAGTAAAGAAAGAAGAAACAAAGCATAGGCTAAAAAGACGATTCCCCATAAAGAAATACTAAGCCATACGGATATTAAAAAATACAAATATACAAATGCATATGATACAAATGTCCACGAGTTAAGGAAATAATCTGGAAGTAATGAGAAAGGATAAATTTTGTCTTGAGGAAAAACAAGGAAATGAATCCATACAAGAACAGCGCCGAAAAATGCTAATGGAGTCAATACAGAAGAAAGCAGGCCGAGAGCAATTGATTCAATGTTAGCCTCGGGATTGAACTTTGGTTTCCAAATTTCTATCGAAAAATCCAAGCAATTTTCTTTCATTAAGGGTATGTTGGAAATTATGAATGCAGATATTTTTGCCTTACCATGGAATGATTGTGGATAATACCAAAGTGCGTTGAAAGTGGCTGTTGCATGTTTTGTGTCTAAAGAAAACGCGAAGTAAGGCAGAAAACTAAAATGCGTTACAAGTGACAAGGCAACTCCATATGTAAAAGCTTTTATGGATTCGGAATCATTTTCTATGACAATTGGAAAAATGCGAATGTCCTGAAGTACAAGTGTTACAAACGCGAACAATAGAATGCGATAAAATTTAAACAGAGACACAGATGTGAGGATAAAAATTCTACCCGTACTTGGAACTTTAATTAGTTTAAATGGAATTGCCCCTACTAGGGAACACACTTTGCAATGAAATAAAAAGCTTTTAACGAAAAGCTGTGTGAATACTTTTGACTTGATTATCGGGCAAGAAGAATGCGACATTGATGTTCAAATCAGATCCGTAAATATTGTCCCGAATAAACGCGTGATTTCTACAATTTATTTGAGTTAAGTTTCAAGAGAAGGATGCAAAAACGAAGGAAATAACATGAATAAACGCAAAAAGTCTTTCCGTGTTCTTCAGAACGAATAGAGCAAGAAGTTATTGTTTTTTTTAGTAAATCAGTTGGTAAGTGGTTGAAACAATTACTTTTCTTGCATTCATGCATCCCTGACCGATAACGTGGAATCCTTGTACATGGCAATAACGAGAAATACAAAAAACTGGAATAAAGGAAACGAGGTGAATAAAGTCAAGAAGGTTTGTTTGATATTCAATGTTAAATTGTTAAAGGCATAAATTCTCCACGAAGAAAGTTCAATTTCGTAGGGTATTAATATTTGCTATGCGTGGCTTAGTTAAAGAACAGCAGATTTTGTTAACCTCGGACAATTGTAAACCAAAATATTTATATAATAATTTATATTCTAAACCTGTATGCACATTTTAACATCTAGTGTACTGTCCCTGATTGAAAATCAGCATCGTTATTTTGTTGAATCAGATTGACATTAAAGCAGTAATAATAACAACTTTGATATGACAAACATTAGTCTAAATTTTACAAATAGATACTAATCAACTCATAAGCATACTTTTCTACACTGAAAAAGTAGAATATTTATGCTGCACAAGTAATAATTGATGCACAGCAAGTTGAAACTAGATACAAAAATGATGAACCCGAATATTGAATTAACAGGGCGCAGTATAAACATTTATTGTTGGACATGAGGCAATGGCACAAAGGTATCGTTTTTGTTAATGAATTTAGCATCGGACAAAATTGGAAAATTGGATCGCAGGCTCGTTCCAGCTCCTCTTCTCAAGCAAGGAGGTAAGTTTAACCTTATTATAGCCTGGCATCTAAACACAATATTTGTACTTGTATATCAACTCTATTGTTATTCTACAGATACTTATTTACAAGCAATTGGAAGTCGGCCCCAATGTGAGGTTCACTGATACTCCTATCGATCCTAGGCTAAAGATTAGCGCAGATATTGCAACGATACTTCAAATTTCAAAATTAAATAAATTTACATTGTTAGCAGAAAGTAATAAGCACTACACTTGAGTGTTATCATATTATACAGTACACACTATTAATAATGTCATAAAAAGAATATATTTTATTAAATGTACGATAAGCTCCTAAGTAAGTGTTGCTTTCTAAGCTTATTCATCTTAATTGTTAAGGAAATTACTTCACTTAAAACAGTAGTAGCAACATAGACTCCTGTTCCCCTAATTGAAGCAATAGAAGAAGTAGAATTGGCAAGCCAGCAATTGAAGCATCATTGAAATTGAATGTATTTTTCTACACTGTGGACACAGCTACGCTCTCAATCGTTACTTATGGTGTACATACTTCTGGAGGTAATTCTGAAAAGCTGAAAGGTACGTAGTATGTAGGGTAACTTAGGCAGAATCTGAAGTTTTTGCTCACTATCTACTTTGTTCCTAATACTTAAAATGCCAAAATACTGTCATTACGTAAATTCGTAAATTTCTAGTTATCCAACACTTAGGTTATCAAACTTATCTAACGACTTACAAAATAGTGGGCTAATTCAAAAAATTTGTTTTATAAACTAATGGAGGCTAATTTCGTTCGAGTCAAGAGCAAGAATAGCACGGAAGGATCCCAGTACAATTCCGTGGACAAACTTAAGCAATGTTAATTTTTTTATACAAAAATAAGTACCTGACCTGAATCCCAATGGTAGACAGGATTTCCTAGCTTGTTCAACCAACAATTTGTCTCTTACTGGCCAGTTCCATAGCTTCCAAGAATGTAACATCTCTTCGGATGTTGTAAACATGTATCCTCCGATTGCTAGGAAGATAATCCACAGCAATAGTAATCCTCCAGTCCAGATTGCCAGAATTGCCTTAACTGTTCCCTCAACTTCACTCCATCGGGCAATTAAAATATAATTACAGAACAATGATACTTGAGCCACAATTGTGTGCACGGAAATGAACAGAGGACCTGCTAAAATGTTCACACACCTGTGCAATATTTGAATTGCTCTATACTCTTGTATCAAATTCTTCCTAGTCCTGAGATTATTATCTGTAAAGTATTTTGTTTTTCCAGATTTGAATTCTGTACTCAGTAATGGAAGGAGAAATAATGAATATCCCAACACAAAGAACACCCAAAATGTTACACTAAGCCAGACAGATACCAAAAAGTAAAACCAAACTGCAGCGTACGCAATGTAGGTCCACGTTGTAAGAAAATATTGTGGAAAAAATGCAAATGGGTAAATTTGATCATTAGGAAATATAAGATAATGAATCCAGACAATAAAAGCTCCCAAAAATGCTGCAGGCGTCAACAGAATTGTAATCAGACCAACAGCCCTTGACTTGAAATCGGTTTCTGGATTGAAATTTGGTTTCCACTTTTCTACACACAAATCCAACACCAACACGTTAATGACTGGCAGATCGGAAACTTAATAGATTTGCTGTTAAACATAATACTGTGCTTACGATTAAACATCTCTGGATACCGAAACATTGCATTAATTGTGGTTCTTGCTTGTTTTGTGTCCAAAGAGAAGGCGAAGTAAGGTAAAAAGCTGAAATGTGTTATGAATGACAAAGCTATTCCAAATGTGAGTGATTTGATACTATCCGAATCATTTCCGATGACAACGGGAGACACTCGAATATCTTGAAGAAGGATTGTGAGACAGATGAAGGCAAAAAACGTGTAATACCGGAAATGTGACACAGGAGATGCTGCGAATATTCCACGGCTCTGAATTTTACTTAATTGGAAAGGAATTGCCCCAACAAGAGAACACAGTTTTGAATGATATGAAAAGTTCATAATGAAAAGTTTAGTGAAAGCAGTATGATCCAATTTCTTTGAAAAATGTCCAGCCATTTTTGTAAACCGTTTACTTGCAAGTCTGTTTAAACTATCAGTGTTTACAGTAACTGTGCTTACAGAGGACTATGGCTTGTGAGCCAACAGTCTTTGTAGATTGTGTTTGAATCCTAATGTTGCAGGATGTTGTTGCAAAGTTAAATTGGAAGAGGTGGAAACCATTTTAACTTTAAAATAGACAAGAAAAGGTTGTCCAGTTATTTCTCATAGTTAAGTTGCTTTCGAGTTTAAGTTACACATACAATTGCAAGGCAGTATGCACAAAGATTATATCAAACACTCTACTGATTCTTTCAGACTACGTAATTTTGAACTTTTTCACTTTTTACTGAAAGGCCGGTATAATTTAGTAGCGCAGTTGGCTACTTTGCAACTATACTTCAGCAAATATTTGATTACTATACTTTGACAATAATACGTAGAGGACTAACGAAGTACAATCAGATTATTTCGATCCAATCGAACACAGATTCCAGTGGCAACAAACAACTTCAAGTTGTTACCCTACCTTCCAATTTGCAAACATTCATGCCATTTACCGTTTAATTTTTTAATTTGGTATTTTTATGTATGAGCTCTATCTAGTAATTTCCTCGATCATTTACCCAGCAAAGTGGTTTTGAAAAAATACATGAAATAAATACACTTATTAAAATAATTTCGTAAATGCGTGACCTATTACTCCGTCCTGAAATGCGTGACCTATTACTCCGTCCTGAAATGCGCAACAGGGCATTTCACAAAATTGTTTAATATTCGTGTCAAGTACATTTTTGATTATGTTTAAACACAAAGCATAGCTTCCAGAAGCAATTGCATTTAATCTTTTTTAAGAAATAGAGTCCGAGAATTTGCAATTGCAAATTATCATCAATAGCGAGCTTTAGCACAGAAATTGTTGATATTAACATTGTAATTGTAATTGTAATTGTAATTGTCATTGTATAGGTTTAGGTCAGAAACACATAATCCCATAAGCATTTGCTTATTTTTTTCATTTGCTGGACGGGCAAAGGTACACTTCTCTGTAATTAGGATACAACAACAGATAAAGCGGGAATTAATGAATAAATGGGACTGGGTAAAGACGAACTGAGTAGATAATGATATCAACTTTATCCTTTTAGGAAAATCGACGTCTGGGACCTGCCTGAGTAAATTACAAGATCTTTAAAATTATTATTTTGTCAATCAGAATCATTAGAATTTTTGCTCTGAAAAGCTATTCTAAGATTAGATCCTCCAGTCTCTTGAGTCAAATTACAGAACTAAGCCTCAGAACAGAAGCAGACCCGGAAGTTGCAGGATTTGGACTGCTAAGACATGAATGTCTCGACATTGTAGAAACGGAAAATAGAATTTCTGAACAGAGGTGCTTTGGTATAATTTATTTAATAAATCACAAGCAAGCTAAATTTTACAATTTCCGAGCATTCCTTTTGTTACCCATGATTGATAATCAACCAAGATTACTAGTTCAATTGCTGGAAGCTTAACAACGTATTTTGGAGAGTTAGGTCAATAGGACATGAGTTCTCATTTCTCATCGAAAAGAAGTTGATTGATTTCTGTCGGCCGACCTCAGCGCTCAGTATAATCTCACTAGATGATGAATTACGCATTCTCATCAAATCCAAAGGAGCCTAAGCCCGCTCCTTTTGTTTTATTATTAATGATAACACAGTCCAGAATTTAAGTTAAGCTAACTCTCATAATCAAAAATGTACAGAATACAAAATTCTGCTTGTGAAAAGTTCAGTTAAATTTGATACCATAAAATGTGACTTCCTATTATGATAGATAATTTTAGCCCAGATAAATTCAAGCTTATAGAGCCATGTTTGATATCCGGGTGCAATACACTATTACATTTAGGTTACTTCTAACGCATATTGATCCTTATAAAAGGAAATTGCCTTGCTTAAAAATAATTGGATCATAATATCTTCCTAATACTTTAACCAATGTGGTTCAATAATGAACATACATTACTCCAGTTTAGCAACACTATCTTTTATTTGATATACTGTACATTTTTCTTCAGGTTATTCTGTAAAGGTATGCATGTAGTTCTTATTTACTACTAGCCTATCCACTTTGATTACGCAAAAGAAGTAAATAATCGGGTAATAATTGTCAGTAATCTGGCAATTAGTGTATTAACAGTAAAATGTGGGCTTAAAACTTCAAGTTTTGAAATATGTATGCGTAGTTTGAATGTTTACAAAATAACATGTACGTCCAAATTGCACGTTTTATAAACTAAGTGAGGCTGATTTCGTTTGAGTCTAGAGCAAGAATAGCACGGAAGGATCCCAGAATGATTCCGTGGACAAACTTAAGCAATGTTAATCGTTGTATGCAAAAATATGCACCAGACCTCAAACCTAACGGCAGGCAAGACTTTCTAACTTGTTCAACCAACAACTTGTCTCGTACTGACCAGTTCCAATGTTTCCAGGAATACAGCATTTTTTCAGATGTTGTATATAAGTATCCTCCAATTGCTAAGCAGATAATCCAAATCAATAGTAGTCCTCCAGTCCAGATTGCCAGAATTGCCTTTACTGTACCTTCAACTTCGTTCCATCGAGCAATTAAAATATAATTACAGAACAAAGCTACCTGAGCAACAATTGTGTGCAAAGAAATGAACAGAGGACCCGCTACAATATTTACACACCTGTGCAAGATTTGAACTGCTCTATATTCTTGGATCAGGTTCTTTCTGGTCCGAAGATTATCTCGAGTAGTGTAATTCTTTCCTTCCGATTTGAATTCTGTACTCAGTAAAGGAAGGAGAAAGAACGAATAGCCCAACATAAGGAATACCCAAAATGTAACACTGAGCCAGACAGATATTAAAAAATACAACCAAACTGCAGCGTAAGTAATGTAGGTCCAAGATGTAAGAAAATATTGCGGAAAAAATGCAAAGGGGTAAATTGCATCTTCAGGAATCATGAGATAGTGAATCCACACGACAGTAGCCCCCGAAATAGCAATAGGCGTCAGCAGTAGTGTGAACAGACCAAGAACCTTTGATTTGAAATCCGTCTCTGGATTGAAATTTGGTTTCCACTTCTCTAAATGCAAATCCAACCAAAAAACATAAAGAGTGATCATTTGATGTCTGAAAAGATAACACATTTTTTTTGCTTACGATTAAACAATTCTGGATACCAAAATGCTGCGTTGATCGTCGCTCTTGCTTGTTTTGTGTCAAGACAAAACACGAAGTATGGGAAAAAACTGAAGTGTGATATGAAAGACAAAGCTATTCCAAATGTGAGCGATTTGATATTATCCGAATCATTTCCGATGACAACGGGAGACACTCGAATATCTTGAAGTAGGATTGTGAGACAGATGAAGGCGAAAAACGTGTAATACCGAAAGAGGGACGCAAAAGACGTTGTAAAAATTCCACTGCTGCTGGGAGTTTCACTCAATTGGAAAGGAATTGCTCCTACAAGCGAACAGAGTCGGGAATGAACTGAAAAGCATTTTATGAACAGTTTAGTGAAAGCAGTACGCTCTAGTTTCTT
>JAQGAD010002585.1:0-12976 GCA_034696625.1 Isotomurus palustris
AAGTTACTAATCGGTAATTTAGCAGCCAGATCATTAATAATTATTGTCCAGGAAATACTACTTAAACTGAGAAATAATAGCTCCTGACAAAACCAGCAGTTTCATAACTATCGAGCTATCTCAGCAAAAAATGTGCATGTCATCAACCAACCTTTTAATACATTACGCAAACGACAAAAAACGATCTTTGTTATGGTGGAAATTTTAAAGTTATCTAACTAGAACAAAAGCAAAGAAAGTTGTCGAGATACAAAGGTGTCAACCTACTCAATCGCGGTTCAAGCAACTTGCTTAAAAGAAATCGAACTAACATATAAATAAATAAATCGATTGGAATTAGTAGTTTCCTGATTTAGTAACACACGTTTTCAATCTTGACACTCTACTGTGATCGGGTTAAGAGGTCTCGATGAAACTGTGAAATATGACGCCGAATAGCATCTTTGTTTTCAAACGGCTCTCCACAGAAGCAGCAAGAAAAATCTTCTTTTCCACCGGAAATCGGGGAGTCAGCGCTATCTGAAATATTGCCACTTGCACCTTTGGATTCTCTCTTTACACTTGTGCCCGATGATGTGCCAGTGGGAAGCTTTTTGTCTCCTTCATAGCGATGGACAGAGCTGATGTGCTTGATTAAATGAGCCTAAATAATAGGAAACAAATATAAATCTTTCTATCAGGAAAAATCTAAAGTAAGCAATGATCAAAATTTAAAAATACCTTTTGACGGAAAGATCCTTTGCAGAAAAAGCAAGTGAAAGGCTTTTCTCCAGTGTGAGTTCGTAAATGAGCAATAAGATTCCACTTGATGAAGAATCCTTTCCCGCAATACTGACAAGAAAAATTGGGCTGGTGAACTTTCTCGTGTTTCTTGTAGTCATCGTAGGATGCACACTCGTAGTGACACATTGAGCATCGTAAAACTCCAGATTCGGGAATAATTTGAAGATGTGGAGTTTTCGTTCGGGTGTTTGTGATTTTTGTACCCACCTTTGGAATTAAAGACATACCTTATTAAAAACGACATATTATTCGGAATTCTTATCGAACTTTTATACAGCGATCGAATTTAACAAAACGCAAGCAAGATTAATCAACTTATATAATTCGGAAACTTACCGAACTATTCGGAGATCCAGCGTTGCTTCCAACTTTCTCTAACTTGACATCGCTGCCCCCACTGGGAGAAGTGGTATTGCTGTGACTATTCTGATTGGCCATCGCATTGGTAACTGATCGAGTTCTCTTCGGTGGAAGAGGAGGAGATTTTTCATGATTATTGTTATTGCTCACAGTATTGTTGTTGAGTGGAGATGAAGTAGCACTTGCGGAGATACTGAAAGGCCGTTTGTTTCTACCACTACTTCCACTAGTCGACAATCTTCCACTGCCGCTAGATATGTTTCCGTTCTTGTCTCTTTCTCGGCGACCAGCTACACTGTACGCATTTGGAGTTGCACTCAGATGAGCAGATCTGAAGAGTCGTCGGCGTTCTTCTTGATGCCCTGATCCTTGAGATGACATGTCGGAATCGAGGCCAGAGGTACTGAGTTTCAGGCCAGAGTCATCATGAATATCTCCGTCAACATCGACATCTTGATCTTCTCCGACAACATCGACATCAATATCTTGATCTTGATGTCCTTCCGTTGCTGCAGCATTAATTCGAGCCAACATAGCCGAACTGGCTCCATCGATTGTCTCGTCGTGAACAATAGCCAAGGAAGACATAGGTCCATCACCGCTGCTCGAATCCATTGTTTCGGTGTCCTCCATTCCCATTTGAGGGAAAGCAATCTCTGATTTAACGCGAATTTCATTCCCTCCAAGTGAAAGATCTTCAGGTTTAGGAGATGAATCTCCACCCATTTGATTGGAACCATCATCGTGATCCAGATGATCGACCCCACCCAGAATCTGTAACAAATAAGAAAGACTTCGTTTAAAAATCGGGCTCACACAAAACCAAGCAGTTTGTAGTGACCAAAATAATCAAAAACAGTGCGGTGTCATTCTACAGTCAACATTCTATTTGATTCAACATTAACGTTTCAGGGGGACACGCAACGAAAATAAATATCGTCATTTCATAAAAGTAACTCTTTTCAATAGCAAAAAATAAGAAGATAAGTTTTCAGGTGGTTATCCTCCGCATACATACATACATATATGTAGGTACCAGTAGGTACATTAGAAAGCGAGTTCGAAGTTTGTTCCCAGTAGTGCCACCTCATCCTCTCTCAGCTGTCATAGATCTATTTATTTGCAAAACCAAAGCCCCCAAGTTATTGTATTCCATGGGATTTCCACCTATGTCTATGAAATGTCCTATAGTACAAGATTAACACTTGAATATGATGAAGTGAACAAAACTTAACAGCGCTGTACTTCATGATTCTCCCTTAGTATAAACCAAATATAACTAATTAAGTTCAATACTGTAAACCAAGATAATCCAAAAGGTAATTTTCAATTTTAACATTTCTACCATACTAACAAAAACAGTTTAGCTATAAACCATATTTCAAGACGAGGGTTAGACTCTACGATCAGATGACTGATCACTGGCATTGACTGGAGCTGATAAGGTAGGAGAGCTTTTCTTAGAAGTAAGTTGAAACACAAAATCAGTCATCAAGTCATCAGCTTCTACAAGAAGAATCAGGTCATACTGTCATATACCATAAAGACTAAGACGGCAACAGGAGGATCAGACTACCTAGTAGCATATCTAATGGTATCTTCGTTCTAAGAAGAAATGCTTTGGAAATAGAAGTAGGAGAAAAAATAGACTGCCCTTATTTCAAAACTTTCCTAGAGAGAGTAAAGAAAGAGACGAGTGTGATGACGAAAGGTCTTCTCAGTTTCCTTTCCTGCTGGGCGGATTTGTGTATACAGCACATATCTTATCGCCCTTAAAAAGTACCCAAGAAAGTAGGGGAAACATTCAGAATTATTTGGTCGTGCATACTCACACATACGAGTTAGCATTGAAAGCCCTTAATAAGCGTCATCTCAGAAGAACACAGCACGACGAAAGTGGAGAAGACGTAGGGGATTCTTTGCTCGTCTATTTCACATTTCTTCTCGTCCAATGAATCAGCTTTTCTGTGTGAACTGTAAAGTCAACCCAGATGTACAACACAGGCCTACTGAATCTAAAACTAAACCTTTCGTGTAAAATAATAATATTAGGCTTTTCTTCGCTCTTCTCTTTTAAGACGTACCAAGGGGACTTCCAATCTAGTTTTACTCACATCAATAGTTCGTCATGCATCCATCTACATTAACCACAGAGCTTTTTCAGCCCCGTCTTCCTTTCTTATCTCTAAAGACAAGCAGAAAACTTGTGATCACACTACAGCTACTCAGAAGGAGCGAGTAAGCCTTTCTTTTGAAGGCAAAAAAATCAAGTAGAAAGACTTCTTCTGGTACATCACATCTTCCCACAACCACCAACTACTCTCTCATTACACAGTGATATTCTTCACCATCTACTCGTTTCAAATCAACATATCCTGCTCGAACTAAAGACTAGAATGAGAATAAATAACACGAAAAGGAAAATCTTTACATCTATACTTCGTTGCTTACACACACAATAGAGGAGAGCAAGTTTCTTTCCTCGTGTCTCTTCAGCTCTCTTTTAACTCCAACCTTTATTACCTTCTTCAGTTCATGAATGTTTCTCTTGAATTCATTTCCTCGCCAGAGGCATTTAATGCTCAGCCTACCAAAAAGTTTCATGTATATAAAAACCTAACCGTACTTATTCCGTCCCTAATACACCTTCTCTTCACTCTCCAAGACTTGCAAGTCCGCTATTCCTTACGTGCTTTGGTCATATCTAAACTAAAATTTAGGGCTTATATCGTGTACTCTTCAGGTAGAAAATTCTCTCTTCTTGAAGCATGACAAAGAAAGACAAGGTGGAAGAAGAATCAAGTGTAAGGCATAAAATGAATACTTATTATTATACTTTACAATGATCTACTTCCTATACCAATTTCTTATTCCATCCTCATCAAGTTTTCTTGCGTGTTTTAAACTCTGGCCCACTCTTTCTTTAATGCATTTACCATCCTACCAAACAGTTCTTTTACTTCTTTCTAATGTCAAATCTACACCGTGGCACTCACTCAGTCTTTATGCATGCATTTATAATGTTAGAAGCTCCTTTACAGCGACCATCGACGACCCTTTTTGTGCATTGTAAGACATCCTCTCTTGAACGGTACTTACACCCTAACAGAAGGAACAGAAGAGCTACTAAAAATAGTTTCTCCTTTTCTAAGGAAAGCGCCTGAGGCGCCCGTCTTATTCGTTTCGTAAGTATTCTTGCACTTAAAGTTGAACGGAACTGCAGGGAAGTTAGGCTTTCCCATTGATTCAATACCTAACGTAGAACCAACGCAGAATACCAAACAAAATGCTGGCAAACACCAAAAATTTCACTGTCTAGCAGAAGAATCTTATAAAAGCAGGCCTACTATACATCAGGGAACCTTCTCCGCCATGATGAGTTAGGGTTTAGGAGATACAGAGAGTAGTACGTACCGAATAGACTTTTTCTGGCAAAAGAAATTCCTCTCCCTCTGATTTTAAAGAAGTAAGTTGGAGAGAGCAAGCAAAAAGAAATTCTATCTATAGAAAGAGAAGATACGTAATAGTGATGAGTAGGAAGCTTGAGTTTACAACCTTCGAGTGATGAACCAGACTGAAAATAGAAGAAAGCGAAGTTCGGAAAGCAGTGAAGATAAGACTCGTGGAGAAAATCTGTTTTCTCGAATCTGGCAACGATACAGAATTTAACAGTGAATGATGGCGATGTGGAGCGAAGAAAAAACTTCCCCAATGCTTACATGTATTTTACATTGCGAAGGTAATTTAAAGAAATATCATGAAGAAACAACACGAATTTACTTACATGGTTGGGCATTGAGCCAGTATCAGAGTCACTCATCGGGGATTTGGGGACCACGATGGGTACAACAGGCACTTGAATTGGTACTGAAATCACACTGGAGGGTCCTGAAGGGGGTCCTACCACAGTCACTTTCGTTCCTCCTGAAACTGTGATGCTCTTATCTTGGATATTTTCTATCACGAATTTTCCATTTGCATGTCCCGGGTCTAATTGGAACAACTGAATCAAATCCTGCAGGGTCCCCAGTTGCTTTAAAGGCACTGTCACTTCTCCACCATACATGAATCGAACGAGAAGAAGCATGTCTTGATACTTCACTTCCGGCACAATAATGGTATACAAATCAAGCACAGGTTCCAGGTCATCCAAAATCTAGAATAAAAGAGCAATTATCAACACCTGCTTATAGTACATCGACACTACACGTGATGTTTTCAAATTCAATCATTTTTAGTTCTACCTGATGAATCAAATTGATAAAAATTATAGAAGTGCGTCCATACACAGTTGCATTACTCTTATTTCTTATGTATTTTGTAATGCAACAATGGACCATACTTGTCTTGAAGTTTTTTACCACGAGCCTGTACAAAAATTCTAATTGCTAGTGCAGTTTGCTTCAAGTCAACATTTTAACGGTACGACATAGTTGCTTATTGATTATGAACAATATGACCCTCAGTGGTTGAAATAAAATTAGAGTTCCTATTTCATTGTCATCATTAAAACTACATGATCCTGTTCTCAGAATTTTTCTCTTTGCTTTTCACGTAAGAAATATCACCACCATATCCACGCTTAACACATGTTTTCATTTCTACACACGGCTGACGAAACCAGTGGCATGCAGATTTTCTTTTCCTTTCTAAGTAACATGATCTTCATATTCTTCATAAGCCCACTCACACAGAATCTTTCAACCACTGAAGTGAACCTAGTTTGGGTCTAACATAGCCTTTTAAAGTATGTAGTTGTAGTATGTAGCTAGAGTGTATGTCGTAAATAAGAAGAGGATTGAGGGATATGATCATGAATGGCTAAGTATCAGACAACCACCACCCAGTGAATTTCCATTCCATTTCCATTTGCCTAGAATGTAGTGCATTGTATGAACCCTGTTAAACTATCTCCAATAGTCTTCCCCTCGTCAGATAGAAAATCACCCACCAGAACCAGAAAGCCAGCCTCATCTTAAAATTTCCTCTTTCTAAGTACAGATTGATGAGGGAATGATGGTGTTGCCAACTTTCACCTACTTCATGTAATATCTATCTTTTATGGTATTAATATATAGTAAATAGGATTAATCTATGATATCAATGTTTGTCAGTTTCATCTTTCCAAATCGTAGTTTAAGTAGCTACCCTTACTCATAAAATCATCACCACACTCTCACTAACTACTCTTTCTCTACTCGACTCTAACTGTTACAGCTTAACATGCATGCTCCTTGTGATATTCTGCTCGTTAAAGCTGCAATCAAGTAGATATGGTTCTCTGCTGCAGAAAAAATATCCAACTCAACGTCATAAGCGAAGAAAAATATCAGCTTCCACTTGCAAATGAATTCACATATTCACATGAACGCTGTAGGGCTGAGAAACGACGAGACTGCTAAATACTCTAACCAAACGCAAACCAAAGCAGAGACGCTTCATGCCATGAGATAGCATTACATTACAATAAATTCCACTTTAACTCAGGGGGCTTTCATATCCGCTTTCCTAGCATTATTCCACATCCTTTCATTTCAACAATACTGCCTCGAAGTAAAGAGTAAGCTTAGTTTTTACACGTTATTCTATCCAACCAACTCTTGAGTTAACAAACTACTTTTTATGCTAGCAAGTTCTTTCTACCCACTATACTCATTACGTGACAGTGCTGGATGCTGGAAAGTTCACTTCTTTCGTGAGTTGCTGTGCTATTTACATTAGGTTGTATTGCATTGCATTACAGCCAATCTTGAACACTCCAGCTCGAGTTAATGATCAAGTTTCCCTTCCATTTCCACCCATCCATACCTCTCTCCATTTGAGATTCTCTTTTCATACCAGTCGTAGTCCGTACAGATATTTTCTATTCTGTCTCCATGTCTCTCTCTTTTTACTCTTTCCATCACACTCTCACTCTGTTCTCTCCCTTTCCAAAATCTGGCTGGAGGATTTTGTTTGTTGTTGATGCTCTTGTTCGTGCTAGACCTTCTACATCATGCAATATACATGTTTCGTACTTCGACTCATGGATGGTTGAACAGTTCTTTGCTTCCTGCTATACTAAAACATTACAAGCTCGTTTGAAGAGGAGAGTAGCAGTAGACTTGATGCTTCGTTGATTCTTTTACAGCACAGGTAAATCTTTACACCCAGTAATAAAAGTAGGTAAACTCAACTTCCATTACTGTGCTCATGCTCTCCTTTCTACTGTACTGCTATTGTTAATCTTTCATACTATTGCCAGCCTACTACTATTACTGATGGATTCAAAGAGAGAGTTCCACAACCTCATCACCATATCAGGGGCGTATAGCTCAGCAAAAATAACACAAGTTTAAAACTTTGTGCTAGCATACATTTTGAATTAACTGACTTTCATGGTTAAACCTCATAACTTCGATCTTTAATGTAGTTTATAAGATCACAAATGGACTAGTGAGAATAATAAAAATAAACTGTAATTACATTCCCAATGAATACTAAGCTTGATCGTATCACCTAAACTGATCAATAAAAACTCACTGCTATTTAAATTGACTCAACTGAAAGTATACTAAGGCATACTGTGAGCCTGTCACAGTAAAAAGGGCACTATGCAGAACAACATATTTAGATACATTGGACTTGAAAAGAAATTCTGTGGCCTTTTGAACGAGGTCATTAAGAGCATCCTCACAACGGCACAAGATGAAGGGTCAAATTCTTACTGAGAAATAAATATAGTTTAGAGTAAACTTCGATCCTTCATGTATTTATGACTTTCCAGTGAAGAAAATACAACATTTGACCCCAATAGTGACATCTTATCTTCAAGAAAATTGTGTTCATAGCAGTTAATGCTTGCCTCTATGTGATACTGACGTTTTTCACATAGTTTAAATTCAAGCGTATGCAAAAGTAAATGCTATGTTATAAGCATTTACTACTTAAATGTGAATATGGATCCAAAAATAGAGAGGGATTGGGTTCAAAAGCATGCAAGGATAATCGGTGAAAACACTGAACGGGGACAGCAAACGTGTCTGCCCGTTAACGGGTGGTGGTGCATATAGATTCACTCATGGGTGTTCAATCTTCATACGGGTCTCGAATGTTTTCCCAAATGATTAATGAAATAAAAGAAAGCTCGGTGAAACGCAGTGACTGACTACGTACTGGATGACTTATCCATGGATAGGACATCTAAAACTCTCTCCAACCGACAATCTCTCCGATCACAATTTCCCATCACATCCATCTCTCTCATTTCATCTAATCGAAGAGAGTTTTCACCCTCTCCCTGTGTATTTCGATTGAGAAATTATCTACGTGAAGTATCAAGCTGCAACTTTCTATTCATCTTTTACCCTGCGATTAAGCTCCCCACTGTATACAACAATCGTGTTCCCATGCCCTACTAACCAACAACCACCCGATATACCCGGATGCATTTGTACTGCACATGGATCGACGGATGTAATAAGGCTCTATATTATAAGAGACCATAAGTATACACAAATATGCCTCCAACCCGATCCTTGTCTAAGCTACCCTAACCTAACTCACTTTATCTTGAATAGCCGGGTACTACTACAAACACCACAACCTACCGTATGGTCTCAGTTGATGAATGAACCGAATTTCATCCACACCCTTTCAGTACTACTATCCTTCCCTTCTTTCCTCTCACTGTTGTGTCAACAATAATAACCGAATTTTTCCCATCTGCTCCCTTCCTGTCAACATTCAACTGCCTCACTCCCTGATATCGGTCCTCAAAACTTTCTCATGGATGGAGGAAAGCATTCATTATTCCTTCCACTCATGAACCTACTCATTTAGAAATAAGCTAAGAATAGGGAACAGATCTTTTCAACATGAAGTTGACGGGTCTATTGCAACTTGAAGACCTACTGTTCCTTATCTGTATAAAGATCGGCCGTCTGCTTTTAAGCAAATGTACAATAAGCTCAACTGCTTTCACATTCCACTTCATGCAAATCTCCTGCAAATTGAAAGCTACATAAATTTCCAACTCACCGATTTCAGCCAAGGACTAGCTGACGCCATGACCAAACGATGTACCGAAATGGTTCCACCATCGCAAATGATTCTCGCATCCGCACATACATCCTGTTGAAAGGAATTCCTCACTTCTTCTCCAATCACATTTAAGTGTTTATTGTACTGCAGAAACAGCCACGCAGCTCCACCGGCAGGGACAGCCATGTTGGACAACGGCGATGACTTTTTCTTCCTTCCTGACGAAGACACCTTGGCTCTCACCAGTTTGTCTTCTTAATATAGGCACTCGGTCTCTCCCAAAGATAATCCACTTTATAGGAACACCACTGGGTCAAGGCAAACCTTCTTTTACTTCATTCAGCAACAACTTTCCCCCACTTCAACAAAACTACAAAATCAAAGAAAACAAATTCAACACAAACCCAATCTCAACTTTATAACATTATTACTTATAAATTATATATACTCTCTATTGTTCCTAAAAATAATGAAAAGCTTTCTCTCCATTGTGTCTACTCAAACCCACACACATGTAATAAATTCTACATCAACTAAATAATACTTAATGGTGTCGCGTAAACCAACAAAATTTCCCTAAATAATTCCACTTCAAAGTGAAACAACTCCTCCCAAAGAAATCACAAACCCTACAACTAAATCTATAATATTATGAATTATGATTATGGTACTTTCACTCACAAAAATACGTGTAAACGAAAAAAATAATGTTGCACAAGGAATATCTTCACATTTCCACTTTTGAGAATAAATTTGTTGACGGCGATGATGAAAGGCAACCTGCTGCTATCGTAGCGGTGGCAGTCGACGGAGGAATGATGCTGGCTGCTTTCCTCCTCCTCTCTCTTCTCTCTCTCTCTCTCACTCCTTCAAGGCACGCAATTCAAAACTAATTTGAAAATTTCACCCGCCACTCCGACTTTCCTCCGTTTCCACACTAAACTGCCACTCTAACTTTGTTCGTGGGGGTGGGTCTCACTTCACTTTGCGTCTTATCAACTAATTTTACTATAGTAAAAGAGATGTTTTACTTTATCCTTGAAAGAAATCGGAGGAGGTTCGTGTCATATTGGTAGTAGTTGGTGGTGATGGTGTTGGTGGTGGTGGTGGTGGTGGACGAACTACCATAAAGCGTGTGTGTGTGTGCGATGGTAATAGCAGGCAGTCGTAGTGTAGTGGGACATGCTGCTGCTTTGCTGTTTCACAAAAAGTAAGCAAGCTTTCTAATTGTGTGTGAGTGATGCTGCTGCTGTCCTTCTCTTTGCTGTGGGAACTAGTGGGAAGACCTTTTTCTTCGTGTTGGGCTGATGTTGTTGGTGGTGGTGGTGGTGGTGGCGGTGGTGGTGGAACATCCCAAGTGTGAAGCGAGACTCGGGGAAGGGGAAACTCTCTCACTCTGGTATCCTTTCTGTGCTTTCTATTTTGATGGTGGTGGTGGTTATAGTAAAGATGTGTGTGCTTTGCTAGTGCTTTTAGTGTGTATGCATACAGGGGACTTAATGTTACATTAAACTAACTGAGGTATACGTATGATGGATGGGGTAGGAGAGTCTAGCAGCTCTAGCAGGAGTAAATGTGTAGTAGGTTTGTAATAATGTTCACAAGGAAATCGGAAAGTTTCTCTTGGTCGACGTCATCAGAAACAGAAAGACCCGATATACCGAAGCGGGACTTTTCCCCGAACTTTCGCCATGCTCGAGAGTCGAGACCTAGAACAACGTGGGTTTGGGGAGATGAGGCTTTTTCTACAGATGTGGAGGTGGAATGGTATGTGTGTAGTAGATATGTAGGTAGTGGTGGTAAGTAGTGTTAAAAGCGTTGGTTCTTCAATGAATGTAACTATAACGCATTATGCATACACACACACAGACAACTTTCTAATTTAGCTTGATGACTTGACTTCACACAACTACTTGAGTAACCTTTGACCTAAATATGAGGGTAGTTTAGTAATATCTCTGGGTGGTGTAATATCTTGATGCGTGTGTAAAACCTTAGAACTGAATATTATGAATCAATACATGTGCGCATTAGAAAAATACTCTCATGGTCACATCCACAATGCATGATACCTGTTGAATGCCTGCCTAATATTCCTTGCGTACCTTGGCTTGTGTATTGTTTTCCTTGTTTGTTGGTATTAACGAAAATTAATGGATATATTTATGTGCAACTGAAATAATTAAACAATAATAATACTCTCTTCGGCTTATCCTTGAGTACACTTGAGTTTCACATTAATCGAAGAACACGCAAATACACAACCTATTATGAAAAGATGTCCTTGTTCCCGTGCACAAATTAGCACGGGTATAATGGGTTTATGAGGAAGTACGGATGAAAATAATTCAGTGAAAGGAATAAAAACACGAAACTTACCACGAGAGGAGAGTTTAGAGATGTAGGACTTGTTGTAGACTCTAGTTAAGCACAAGTTCACACCGAGATAACCCGAAAATGTGATATTTTTAGAAACATTTTTCTCCGGAGTTGTTTCTCTGCCTGTCTCTTGCTCTCTCTTCCTTCACTCTCTTTCCACTTTCAATTGCTGGTCCACCTCTCTCTTTTCGTGTTAAAAGTTATCATCAATGATTAGAGAGTGTAAAGAGGGACGAGCATACTGAGCTACCACCACCTTATCCTTATCCTTTCTATTGTAAAAAATGTGAAATGTGAAAGGCTCATTGAATTACACGCAGCATCGTCATCTTAGTTGGGATGAAAAATAAAGGGAAGGAGAGAGAGACGTATTTTTCTTATTGCATATGACCATGATAAAGAGTAGTAGTAGGAGCAAACTAGTTGTTGAATGTGAATTTTAAAAAGGCAAAAGGATGAAGGAGAGAGGGTTGGTGGTGGTGGTGTAATCACTCACCGTTCTTCATACTTTTACATGCATTTATTTTACACGCAAACAGGGACAGGCCAAATAGAGAATGGTTGAAGATAGTAAAGTCCTTCAAACATTGATGGATACTATAAGGATTTGATGTATGTGTAGTGGTGATAGTCTCACAGTCTGTGCGAAGAGAGTAAGCAGACACATAGCACAACAGTATAAGGTGGATGATAGAAAATTGAAATGAAAATAAATGGAGAGAGCATTTCAAAAGCATAAAACTAACATTATGTTGGTAGTGATGGTGGCTTTGAACACGTAGGACGTGAGACACAGTGAGGTAATGCTTTTAGTATTGCCTGAGATAGCTAGACGTTTAACTTTTTCTTTAATTCCTTATGTATACAGTGTGAAATCTGTGAAGGCTTCGTTGGGTTGATAATAATAATGGTAAAGCTATTTAACTTCAAAACTTTAATGTGGGTTGGTATGTGTTAAGAGATTTGTGGAGAATGGAAATCCCCCTCATCTGCCCCCAATCTCTGTTAGCTGAGTTGCTGCAGTTCATATCGAATAACATCGAGTTACTCACGTAACTTCTTTGCTTGCCAAGTGAGTAATGCTCAGCAGTCTTATCATGCAATGTAAAAGTAAGTTGATGTTGATCAAAGTAAAATAATAATAATGATGGTGATAGAAGAATAGTTTCAGTCGCTAGTTTGCTTGATAATGCTTCTCAGGTTCCTTCATGTAGAGGTACTTTTCTATCGTTATTACTTCAACAGTGCTGAAATCTAAGCCTTCCGTTCTTGTGCAGAACTGTAGTTATTTAATTTTTTCATTCTTGGCTGTTATCATCGCTACTACCCTTCACCCTTCCTTGTTTTTACTATGTTCCTTCGTCGCTTATTGTTTATTGTGTAGCGCTAGCTAGCGTTTTTGCAGTGTCCTCGTTTACCTTCTCGCTTGCAA
>JAQGAD010002586.1:0-12971 GCA_034696625.1 Isotomurus palustris
GAACTTCTATGGGAAAGATTGAAATTCGATTACTTTGTTCCTTTCCCTTTTCAAGTGGCCTGCTTTATATTATGCACGCCTCACTTTTACTTCTCACTTCCTCCTAAAACCCGTTAATTACAGATTGAAAATGTCATTCGGAAAAATTGCATTTACTTTCTCAACGTTAACACAATTACTGCAATTGAATTCGAGCCATTTACCAAGAAATCTAAATTACGAAATTTCTTGCATCCCTTTCATTCTAAATCTAAACCCACAGTTCGAGTAATCGGTTTCACACAGTTGACGCAATCAAGATTTTATTCATTCTTCTACAGAGTTTTCTATATATTCCAAAACTTCTAGTTCCATGAGCTTCAGCCATCGTGACCCACCACGTGCCTCGTGTAAAAATCGCCGTTCCTTTGTACTCCGAAAAGTTTCCAATTGCCAACAGTACAGCCTGAAGCTCACTCTATCAATTTCTTTCTTTCATTTCTCCAGTTTAAATTCAACCTTCCAAACTAATTCACGTGGAGAGTACTCATGCAGAAAGCGCATTCATGTGTATCCTTTGCAATCATTTCTACTGCTACTTCAAACTTTTGTCTTTTCTGGGAGCCCTACGCAAAGTAATAATTTATTTCAATCGCATGAAAAATCTTTTTCATATTTCACGTTGAACGGCGTTCTTCCGTTTTCCTACAAGAGCGACCGATATTTTATCATATTCTAGCTCAATTCCCTTCTAACTCGTATATCTGTTAGCGTCAATGTGTCAACCTTAAAAACTGGAAACATATAAATTGCCCACGGAGCACTTTATGACAACGCTGCAAAATTCTTGCCTCTGGAATTCTCGAATTGAAATGAAATCCTAAAAGACTCCCATGTAATTTCCGATTTAATGCTTAACAAGTGCAAAGCACTTTTCTCACGAACACCCAATGATACTTAAGAGGGAATTGAGAAGAACTGCCTATAATAACACAGAACATTGAGTTCTCATTCCCTCGGGCTATTTTCATATAGTGGTTAATTTTTCAGACATTTCTTCAATTGCGTTGCTACATTGCATACCACACCACTCTACAGTGTTGGTAATTTTTTGGAATTGAATGAACATACTTTGCAGTAAGTAACCCTTTCTACTGATGCTTTTTACCCGTGAACTTAAGTGGAATACTTGGAAGAACGAGACGCAACCGACATCCAATAAGAACTTTCCCTTTGGTGATATTTCTCAACGATTTCATTACACATACCAGAGAGCGACTGGAGTGAGTGAATGAGTCTTTTGGTAGAAGTCTCGCTTGATCATCATGTCATTATGATGAGATCAGCATGAAACTCTTCGAACCTAAGATGAGTCCTTGATAGAGCTGGAAGTGGCAGGAGGAACTTGTATTTTATTGCTGACTTAACGGAACTGGAAAGGCACAAAAGTTCGCTCGTACTCTATACAATACGTCTAAGCAACTGCATAGATAAACTTTTCCTCCGCATCTCTGGAACGTTAAGACCGTGCTTCGCATGACAACTTTCAAGCAATAAAACATTAAGTATAGTCCAAGGTGACATTGTGACAGATTCTTCCAATAAGCAGCCAACAGTCGATGACAGGGAAAAGCATTTTTCTTAACTGACAGAGTTATTACGGGAGGCACACTACACAGGAAAGGTAATGATGATCAGGCAACAGTCTCATAGAAGTCTCGACTAAAGTTACAAAGCTCCATATACATAACTGTGCCTAAGCTCCATATACATAACTGCGCCTAACTGCCTAACCAACTGATGAAGCACAAAGAGTTTAATGTAGCATGTCACATTCATAATTTCCTAAGAAAATGGGATAAAAACTTGGGATAAGAATAAATCGAACCCTAGAGGAACATTTGTCTTTTGAGGGTTCTACTTTTCTCCTTACATTTAGTTAGAAAACCATAGAACAACAAGTTCACTAAGGTCTTTTTGAGTAAACCCACGAGCTTCGACAAGCAATTCGTATGTTCTCCGTTTACAAAAACCCCTTGGAAAGAATAAGACATTAGAACTTGGTACACAAGAAGTCAGGCAATTTTACTCCAGAATAGAAAGCAAAAAGTCAACACAAGGACAAAGTCATTTAGTTAAGAAGAAACCAATAAGCCTACAGAATCTCAAGGAGCTTTTCATTTTAAAGGTAACACACTTTCTTCACAGTCAGAAAATTCATTTGGCCAAATTACTGTAGGATTGTTCTTCAAGGACTCTATATGAATGAATGAGTTCTGTGTGCAGCAGTGTTTGTGTTCTCTGTGTGTGTGTATTTGAGTTGGCCTAATGTCGCCTGGTCTTCGGAAATGAAAATAAAGAACTCAAAGAGTTCAGAAGTTCCGAGTTTCTCTCAAAGATTCCATAGAGTCTCGTTTGTTTTCTGTAATTTGTTTTTAAATGGGGTTCTTTCAAGAACATTCTCTCTGTACTACCTTCCAACACAGATAGAGATTTACATCGTTCGAAGAATGAGTTTGGGCTTCTTCCAAAAAGCCAAGTACTCTGAGAAGAACACTGAGGATGCCACTCAAACAGGAAACGCATGGAAAAATTATGAACAAGAAAGTTGGAAAGTTGGTTCTTTAAAGGCACGAACGCTTCTTCGAAACTCTTGTATCATTCCACCAAGACACCAATCTGTTTCAGAAATCCTTGCTAAAAGTTTCTTACTTTTGCGAAAACACTCCAACTAAGCTGTCATGTTATATTTTACTTAAGAACAGTCAAGAGATTGACTTTCTGAAAAGACTAGTGAGAGTGATATATGATCTTTTGAGACACACACACTGGCATTATGATTATATTCACCTGATACCTTCAGGGGGTTCAATCACGAAAGCAGAAGAGGGTAGTATATCAAAGTATCACAGTTCACAGTCTCAAGAACACACGGTAGTGGCAGTGTATGGTTTGTGGACTCATCCGAGATATTTTCTTTCCTT
Source organism: Isotomurus palustris (assembly GCA_034696625.1). Taxonomy (NCBI): domain Eukaryota; kingdom Metazoa; phylum Arthropoda; class Collembola; order Entomobryomorpha; family Isotomidae; genus Isotomurus; species Isotomurus palustris. The sequence continues at coordinate 2,964 of JAQGAD010002586.1, forward strand.
TCGACACTAAAATTACGACTTTTTCTTCCAAGAAAATGAGGAACATTTTTCCAGCTTCCTTCTTATCTTTTCTCAAATTTCTGGGTAAATACGTTCTTCCCGTAAGTAAATACTAAAAAAGCTCAGATGAGCCTGAGAAAACACTATGCTGGCATAAAAATTTAATCTTAAAAAAAGTATGTATCCAATATATTCAACATATGCTAAGCGGACACCCAAGTACCTTTCTCCAACATTGAAGAGGGAAATTTACAGCTTTTACAGGAGCAATTTAATACCAAACTTATCTTTGCTGTAAATTCAGATTACATCCATCCTGTAGCAAGACGTAATTCGCACTGCCGACCTATTACTCAATAACACATTTTATATGCAACGATTGGTATAAAAAAGGAAAATGAAAATCTCTTGACTACAGAATTGCACTAAATCTTGTGTGAATGACCATTTGCCGTCTCGTCCAGAGAAAGGAGCGAGAGGACTTTCTATCCAACTGTACGAACTTCTGTCCTATATAAGTAAAGATCGCTGGAGTCTTTATATGTAAAGATCGCTGGAGTCTTTGAATAGAACTCACTCCCACATTCCTCGTAAACGAGAACACATAAAGTCTAATAGGAATGCGATTCTATAAAGATACGGACAAACTAGTAGAAGCTCAGATATGCATTGGTGAACATTACATCTAGAGAAAGCGAGTTCCTGAATGAGCTCAACTTTTTACGGAAAAAATGAGGTTGGAGGTAGAAAAATACTTGTTCATCGACGAATCTAGTGTGTGTGTGTGGCTGGATGGCTTTCTCTTCCAAAGTTTGTTCTTCAAGTAAAAAAGCCCTTAGTGAATGAGCTTCACCTCACCTCTACTTGTGTAAGATAGACAGACGAGAGAATAATAATAATAACACACACATTCTTCATATCTCGAAAGTGAGAAAGAATGAAAGCTATGCTAACTCGATGAGTAGAAAGCCTCTCGTCTCGTGTGCAACGGAATGAACGTAGAAACCCGTCCAATTGATCCGCAGAGTAATCCTTGAAAAGTATCGGGAGTTCGAGAGCTTCAGCTCTCTCCCCTTTAATCCTCTCTGTTCTTTTAGTCAGGCGAAAGAAAGAGAAAAAAACATTTTTGAATTGTTTCTCTTCTTCCTCATTGTTCTTTACGGCTTCTCAATATCCGTCCTTACTATTCTGCACTTTTTCTGCAGACGTCGAGAGCCTCTCATTCCAACTAGGACTCCAAGTGTGAAGGAGCTCAGAGATCCAGAATACTGCATCCACTGTGTAGCACCACCACTGGGGAAAACTCCGAATTCTCTCACTTAATACTGCTTCCTTCCACTCCCATATAACCATAATCATATAAACTTTGCATCTTACTTTTCATACATAACAAGGCTTAAATGATGATTCAATATGGAACGGCTTAGCTCTAGCTGCTTATTATAAGTAGTTCGGCCTGCACAGCTTCGCTTTCTCTGACTCATGATTTTTTAAATTCCCCCAATCCAGCTGAACTGCTGAACTGCTCCACTAGCTTCTCTGCTTAACAAAAGACAGCAACCTAATTCCTGTCTTCAACTCTCAGTGCCAAAAATGAATGAATTACACTGCATCAACGGCCTTTATTCCACCCACACATCACTCCTTCTTCTTCGCATCTCTCTGCAAAAGATATCCAATATTCATGAGGTGACCCAGCATAGCCCCACAGAAGATACGCCAAGCCAAGGGCTGCCGGGATCGAGTCTCACTTAACAAAGCTATATAAGATGCAATTCATTTTGAGTTGTTTATCAACTAAAAGCATTGAAACGCGATGGGGACTGAGATAGTTGAAGGGGGAGGAGAGGCTACACACTACGGCGAAAGATATTTAGGATACAAAGATTGTTCTTCTCAGACAGCATGATTTCTCACAGGCCATTAGCTAAACTCGTAGGATCTTCTTCGATCTTCACTTCTGCAAAAACTTCCCACATCTTTTTCTGCATATACAATTTCCTTCTCTCACTCCGTTAAGTACTCCGTTAAGCATTGACGGTGCACCACAAGGCCCGACTTGAGAATGCAAAAACCGTTTCAGAACTTTCACTGCGATACATCACACACAACTGTTTTCTACACACTTTTTCTTCCACAGTCTACAACACCCTTCTACACCTTTGTCTGCATGTGTGTACCCCTGAAAAGTTGTATTATACTGCGTGTGCTGTATGGATGATTTGAGTAGCACACCAGCAGGACTTTCTCTCTGCATTCAAAGTGATATATTTTTTGTCAAATTTTACTAAAGAAGCTATTAAGACAGAGGATAAATTACAAATAACGAGTTCCACATTTACAAGCAGTTACTACACTTATTGTTAGTGGCTACATTACACACGAACACACACACTCTCTTTTACATTCAAGACTTCTATACTAGCAATGTCTTTTGCACTATACAACGCATTGTGCAATTCCCTTACAATACTTTCACCTTCTTGGAAAAACATTTTTGTCTCCAATCTCTCCACACTCTCAGATAGAAAACAAGGATAGAAAAGACTTCTGGGAAATGGGACATTGTCATTACACCACCACTCCTACTCTCGGTTTCCTACTTTAAGGCCCAAACTCCCACAAAATGCTGTAAACATTTTGTACCTCGAATAATCCAAAGCCCAGTGAAAGGTGAGACAACCAGTAGATTCTCTCCTCGTACTCTCGTAATTCGTTCGTCTCAACTCTCAGGACTTTTTTATCCCCTGCTTATCCTCGACTTGAGAGTTATACGGGAATTTTTTTCCCTCGTGTTGACACAAAAACTTCATGACAAAAGAAGAGAGGAGAAAGGAAGAGAAATAGAAATCTATATAATTTGGGTCATCCAATTTTATATCCTTCATCCCCATATACAAAACCCTATAACGTATATATCCCACAATTGTGTGTATATCATCATCTCAGCCCATTCATGTATCTCATCTCTTTGTCTGCTAAAACTCAAGTCAATCCATTCTGATTGAGATTAGCCTACTAATACATTCAGGCAGGAATGGACGAATAGGATAAGGAATAAGGAATCCCGACGAGTACGATGATGATGATGATACAATCATTTCATCCTAGTCGCTCCTGAAGTTTCCTAGAATCCAAGTGAATCTATGTTCCCCACCACTACTCTCTGTTTGATCTGCTACGAACTGAGAGTCCAATCTACGTAAAAAATCAAAGAGAAAGGGAAAAGCATCCCTCAGGCTACTGAATATGGCAGGTTGGCAGTCACAAGTATATTTATACGTGGAGGTAAGCAGACAGAAAATCGAACCTTCTAAATTCACTCTTACAGGTCTGAACCAACTACACTCTGGTTCTCTACGGTTCCTGTCTACTGAGCTCTCCAGTCCAAATGTAACACAGCAGTAGCTTTAGAGTCAGACAAAGTCGAAGCATTAACAGCATCATGAGACTTGAGCTGGTCGTGGCATTGCACCCTCGGAACCGTCTAGTCGTGTCAACTGATGAGATGTAATCATTCCAAGAGTAGCATTCCAAATAGAAGTCTGGGTGAGGAGCTCTCTTTCCCTCACTAACACCCGCTGCTCCAACTAGTTTGTGTCACATGAATAGAAGCTCGGCAAGCGTTTCGCAGTAATGGTGGTGGTTGCTGAGAAAAAGAAGTCTTTCATCTCTCAGTGCTTCCTTCATTTAATACGACCATCGATGGGAGACGACTGGAATATCGCACGTCGAACTTCTCCCTGTGAATGAAGAAGGACTTTCTCTGCAGGGTATCTTGGCTACCCACAGAATACCGAAGAAGAAGAAGAAGAAGCCCCTCTCAGCCACCACCACCACCACCACCACCACCACTCCCTTATGATTTCGACTTCAACTTTCGTTTGACTAGGTGCACTTTCACTCACCCGTAGCTTCTTCTTCTCCACCAACCATCTATCTATATATGTGTACCCTCGATAACGACGCTTATGATGCTGGTCTTAGTGGTTGGAGAAAGCAAAAGCTTTTTACTCCGTACCTCTCATACTTCCCTTACACATCCTTCTACCATTCCCACCACTTTCTCTCTACACTCTCTCCGACTGCATATCCGCTCGTCTTCTTCGTCTCCTGCACAAGGAAAGGAGCTCCATTGCATGGGAAAGGGAATCTTGCGCAAGAAGGGCAGAGGATGAGCTCATACTTCCATGCACAGGACTGAGGTTCAAGTAGAGAGAAAGGAAATCGACGCTCATGGTGGAACAGCTTCTTCTTCTCTCTCTCTGTTCAGAGAAGTAGGTGAAAGGCAGGCACACACACAGACTTCCACTGTTGAAACTTCTAAAACTCCTTTCCCAGTCCTTCACTTCTCTCATTCCATCTCACTACAACCAACGCTACACCAGCTCTACAGTGTGGCCCCATTGCTTAAGTAGCCACACACACACATATTTCTCCCTGTGTTTTATAATATATCCCACGCGACAAACTATCCTACCAACATCATCCGAAGTCTCATCTTTCCCTGTAGAAGAGTCCCAGGCTGAAATTACAGAGCTGACTATGAGGAGAGACTCTTCAGAAGAACACAACACGGGTGGAGAAAGTACTCCTGTGTGTATTGTAATCAGACCCAAGTGAAATTCCCTCTGACACTCAAACTGCTCCGTATCTCTCAGGATTGGGTGTAAACAAATCAGATTTTATTGAATTCACTCACTGTCTCTCTCCTTACTATACTATGGTGAACTTTCTCCGAGACTTTCTCTCGCCACACACTTTCTGTCATCGCAGCTCAGTTCCACTGTGCACACATCTTGAGAAGTAGTCTTCTTCTAGTCTCTTGCAGACAGAAGACAACAATAAAAGAGCATCGCAAGAGGTTTCTTAGCTGTTAAGCAATTCTTCCTCCCAGGAACCTGGTTTCCTGATATTCCTCCTCACCCGAGATCCAATCCAACCGGCACAATTAATTCCTACACGGGAATCAATTGTCCCTACCCCAGGCCTCCTTCAAGGCACAGTCCCTTGGGAGTTGCTGAATCCCATCACCAACTGTACCAGCCTGGAGGAGGTGGAGGGGATCATCCTGTCTCTCAAAACCAAAACGGAGGACAGCTACCCAACCAACAGCAACCACAGTCAGGTCCACAGTTATCTCAAAACCCCGTAGGAGTTTATAATAATCCACCACCACCGCCAACAAATCTCAACCAGAGAACGCTCCCCAAGGAGGGCGAAATTAACCGCTTCCGTCGAAGGAAATGGGTGTGGATGATGGCTGTCGTCGATTCGGTTAAGTGACTGTATATTTCATTTCACCTAGCGTACCGACGTTTTATCATAAATGTCCACATTTCTCTTCCGAGATGACACACATCTATCCGTGAAACACTTCCACACACGCGAGATGAGTCTCTCTCTAGAAATCCCTTAAGATTTAACCGTCGTCGACCTTATAAGAAACACAGACCAGATGCTATATATAACATATATACATTTAGAATGTATAGGAAGGCAGGCGATGAGTTTTCTAGTACAGCAGAGGAGCGTGTGTGTCTACAATTGAGTATCCTTTTATAGGAGAACGACAGGAGAAGGAAAGAGAGAGAGAGAGAGCAGAGAGGTTGTTGTAGGTGTAAGAAAAGACACTTTCTCCGAGCTCCTTGGGCTCCTATAAACATCTCAGAAACTTTCCTACACTCCCACAATATGCATGAGACTGTTGTATAGGAGGTATGTAAGGTACTACTACGTGTGTGTATATGTACGCACACAACAGATTTGTGTCACTATACTTCAAGGCTTTTTCTCTTTAAGGGCAAAGCTCATCTTGCCCACAGGGTTCATTTGTATTCTCGAGAGGTTTCCCAAAGGTATAGATTATGTCTATTGGATGTGCCTTGCATTCGTCCAAGCGGTCAATTTCTCCGTAACAAGGTTTACTGAGTTTACTCTATCAGCCTTATAAGCGGATACATGTGCTTCTCCATCAATTTCTACTTCCTTGTTCGTCATTGTTTGTCTTGTGGCTGAAAGACCAACCTCCAACTCGTATAAAACACAAACGCCCAAGACTTTCACTTACATTCACTAGCACAATATAATATTTTCCTAGGAGAGATAGTACAAAGGAATTGTGGACGCACTGGTGGAGGGGCGTCTTTTATGCATATTCATGACATCACGTGCTGCACTCAAGTCCACAGGAAAGTTTACTGAAAGTCTGAAAGAACTATAAATACCCTTACACGTATTGCGTGTATTACTATCATAGGCTAGTGTCACACACCGGATATGACAGTGGGAATGAAATGAACATTCATTATTTACACTTTAAGCTCGATGAGCCTCAGAATAACTCGTTGGTAACTCACATAACAAGTTTTTGAGAGGACCGAATAAAACAACAAGGGACCTGAGTTCGAGTTCACAGAGTAGAAGGAAAGTTTTACATTACCTAACGCATACGAATGGAAAGTGGAATGTTTCGTCTCGTTTACATCAGATCCGAAAGCTTTCCATTTTATAGTGAAAGTTGTCCGTTGCGTGGTCCGTTGCTAGTTTGCCAGGAATCTATTTGTAGTCCAGTTGAATTGTAGAGGACTAAAAGTAGAACGATGTTATTAAAGCCAGAATGAGCCTGTGGTTTACTCGAAACGGCCCACACATCTATACAGAGAGAATTAGGTACCTGACATGGTCGAGTTGTGTTAGTAGGATGATAGAATGAGGATGCAGAGTGCCTACCTGGATCATCTTCCAGCAGATAAACATCATGAACGTCATCTGAACAGCTTTCCAACTCAATCGGGATTTCAGTCGTAGGTGGACTTCCCTTCATAAGTAATCAGAAGTAATCACGTAGAATTGTTAATCAGTAGCAAACACAGGAAACAAACTTCGGTATCAAAGGATCATCAACAGAATTAGTTCGTTTGAACAAGTAATCTCTTCCGAGCTCTTTGGGCGTTATTAACTTTGCTCCAATTCAATTGCGATTTGTTTCCGTGATACCAATATGATTGATTACGTCTTACCTTTGCTCCCCTGTCTCTACCATAAATAACCTAGATCCGGTAGATCCTAACTAGAACCGTCAATTTCTATACACACACACCTTTATTTACAAAGCTCCACAGAGAGTTGACTCCTACTCCTGAGTATGTGGTTTTCGTGAGTAAACAACAAGATTTTCTTTCTATTATAACTTCAGTTAAGGGGGGGTTCGTATTATTTCTCAGAAAGAAGAAGTTTTGAGTGAAAGTAACATTCACATGATTTGATACGAACGATCAATCCCTTGTGTCTTTCACTTTCACTGGAAGCCCACCACCATCATCTCATAAATCCCTTGAAATCTTCTTCGCTCACGTCAGAACTCGGAACTAGTGAAAAGAATCACTTAAGACATAAATGACAAACTGTTCTTAGAGGTTCCTTATTACTAATACATCTCCTAGTGAGTTTATTCCTCCTTAGCCTCGAACTCTCCTTGAATCTTTCTTAAAAAGCTTTCATTCAATTTATTAGTTACACTCATCAATCAAACCTTTCCAAAGACTTATCATAATTCCTCTGCAGTCTTACTCAACTCAAGTGCAAGGGAACTCATCTCTTCGAGGTCGAAAAACAGGGAAGAATAGGATACAAAACATTCATCCCTATTCTTCCAAAGTCTTCTTTCCATAAGCTCAGCTGATGATGTGTGCCTTCCATCCTTTTGTACCGCATAATACAAAGCATAATACGAAGTTCAAATATTGCCTACTTTCCCATTTACTGCTTTCCTTTTGGACAGACAAAAAAAACCGTAGCCTTGGAATAATGGAAAGCATTAGTATTGGTCAGCAACTCCTTCTTATTCCCATCATTTCTGCGTGTCTCACCACTTGGCTCTTGTCCATTCCGAGCTATTTGTTACTCACTCAGCGGTCTCCAAACAGGACAAGGAGAAAGCTCCATTCATTCAGTGTGAAAGTTGCGGAAACATATTCTTCAGGATGGTTTAAGCCCGAGTTCACAAGAGAAATCCATCTACATTGGGAATTCACAGAAGTCTTGGACATCCTATTCTTTGTGCCTAGCATGTTGATACCATAAACACTTGTCGTTTCGACTTTCGAGTGTAACGGAAGCAGCAGACCTTTCCAAAAAGAATGGGCTAGTTAGATACACTCGGTTAAATTGAAAATGGGGGAGGAGGAAGTCTTGTCATTATTAGGATGCAGTCTTTCTACAAAAACTCTAAAAAATTCCACAATGCCTTGAGCATCACTCTGTGTACTCGCTCTGTGTGTTTCGTTGATTTCAACGACAAATTCGAGACCAACCAAGAGTAATATAGCGAACGAAATCACTACATAGCTGAATCACCATACATTCGACTAGTCACGTTCCAGCTTGTACTAACTGTCTCAATTTGCTTTATTTCAGGTTATGGCGATCGTGGTGGTGGGCCGGTTCTTTCATTATGTTGCAAATGACGCTAGAATCAGCAACACTCCGCCGACATCAGAATTAGAAGGTCAATTCATGTCTCTCATTTACTTTCACCCGCTCTCTCGCTCCTTTCACCTTTGGAAATCCATGAAACTCATAAAAGCGAGCTTTGTAATGTCTTTTTGTCTCTACCTATTCAAACTTGCTTATTATTATACATTGTTTCCCATACCCATTTCTACTACCTTCACTTCGTTATGAATGAATTCCAAAAATTCAAAGCCCCACAGGGATGTATACTGTACAAATTTTACTTTGCTGTCATTCTCTCTCTCTCTCCTTCCACTTGCTTTAAATGCATACGCAAACAAAGACTTGGTTTTGCTCAGAGACAGTTACAAATTAATTTCATTTTCATTCCTTTTTTCTTCTCCCTCAAGCCTTTTAATTAAATCCTTCACGTGAGGTGGGTCCGCTCCTTTCCTTCTGAGGGCTTAATGAACAGATTATCTACTTGTGGTTAGTACTACAGCGGTAGAAATAGCAGCAGAGAAAGAAATCTTGTGGTGTGATTCTTCACATTCTTTAACCAACTCTCCTCCTATTTTCTTCTACAAACCTCGTAGTAAATGGGAAAATCTTTTTGCTCTGTAGTTTCGATGCTTTACTTTTAACTTCACTGCACAAGCAAAGCAGACATGTAGACTACATTATTTTCCCTATCAACTGAAACCAGAGTCTGTGTTGTCGTATCGCATTTTCCAAAGCAGCTTGTCTAAGCTTTTCCGTGTTCACGAAAGACATTCATTGTCAACATCCCAAGGCCTCCTACAGCTCCTCCACCTGATAAGATGAATGGAGCTGTAAACTGGTCCTTGAGTTTGCATTTTCATGGTGTAATAATCCCTTTTTTGGAATATTTAGACCGAATATCCCTTCTGTGGACATGGTTCGCCTTCCTGGCTGCATACGTTTGTCAACTTCTCATGTCAGTCGCTCTCGTCTTATCAACTCAGAGAGTAAGTTGTCTCACTTCCTCACTACCGCCTTCTTCGTCTTCTTTTGTAATCCCATTTCCCAAAAAGAAAAATACTTTCTCCCCATTTTGCGTTTTTTACTCCAAAAAGCTCCACAGTCGCCACACTACTTTCTTTCCAGTTCCACTAACTTATTTCCATTCCTTCGAATGCTTCAAAAAGAACCCCAGAACAATCTCTTTCTCTCGCACAACAGCCAAGAACTTTTGAGCCTCTTGTGTGCATTTCTTTCTCGTGTTTTGTCTTGTTATTCTATATTCCACGATCAAAAGTTACATTGAGCAGTTCAATACTAAACTGTGGCAACCCCTGCCACAGTCCGCCATCTCAGACCATAGCCACGCCCACTGTACACCCTACACAGTAGTGGTTGACAGACGAGCGTCATGGAGAACGTGTACACAGATATGGAGAAGTCGAACAACATGAAGCGGAGTCGGAGAAGAGTACTGTGAAGACAGTAGGAAGCATGGAGGATGAAGACAGGACGGAGGAAGGAGATGACCAGTCTCCTCGCGGCTACGACAGCAGCCGGACTCATCTACGC
>JAQGAD010002587.1:0-12967 GCA_034696625.1 Isotomurus palustris
ATATGCTTTTAACAGCAATTTCCACTCATTGTTTTTTCTTATGTACGTAGCATGAAAATGCGATGAATCACTCCGAAAAGCCCCAAGTTTGGACATTTTCTGTGTGATAATTATGATTACAGATTTTTGCCCCATTTAATAAATAAGGAACAAAACTTGACGGAAATACTTGACTTGCTGTTGCAAATATGTAAAAGTTAATTTTTTGTAGCTAGTTTTTATCAATTTATTTTTTAAGTAATTACGGTGACTTATCTGGTTAGTAGTTTCATGGAACACCCGTGAGCTCCGTTAAAATAAATCGCTCGTAAGAAAAGCAGGACAATATTATTATTATGTTTGATATTCAATCCTTATCATTGTATCGTGTTAATTTATATATTCTTCGGTGTTTTGTTGTTGTTGTCCATGTTTAAGTGGATGAAAGAGACAAGTATCCGGACAGGCCAGACAGCCATTTCTTCGTAGTTTGAAGTGATATCCTTTTATACAAGATTGCGATTCAGAAAGAAGTGAAAATAAATAGTAAACTGATTAGACCCAAATTCAAAATTCGTAATCCAATAAAAATTAGAAAAGAGCTAGCCAGAAATTAATATCAACCAAAGATATATTTCTAATTTGTGCATAGGTGATAGTTCAAAGGGTCCCCAAGTGGTTAAACTTTTTTTACACAACAGCAGTAATTCTGCCCTGACCCATAAACGCATAAATACATTAGAATTCGTCAAAGAAATAAAAAAGTTTGTTTTTATTTCATATTTTACTTGACTTGCCATGACTAAGCGTGAGCGGTCGTTGCTGCTTAAGTCCAAAAATTTTTACTTAGTTGAGATAGCAGTATGCGTTATAAATTGGGCGTTTGTAGTTCGAATTCCAAGATTCATTTTTGAGTCAAGGAAAGACACCAGATCCTCTTTATTTGATAACTATTTGGATGCAACCCTGAAATACAAACGCAAGCCTAAGAAACCGAGACTATCAGATTATGTGTGTTTCTAAGAACCGAGAAAGTGTTTGTTCGGGCACGTGCACACTTTAACGCCATCTGATTATGCTCATATTTTGAAGTAATATAAAAATTATACACTTACTTTGTCTGTCAAAGTTAGGTCATCCTGCATTAACTCTAAAGAGGGATGTAGCATTTTGTATAATTTAAGTATTGAGCATATCTTACAATTTCTTCGGGAATGAAAAGCCTATCAAGCCGAAATTCCACACTAGCATATTACTGACTGCTGTCGTTAACCTAGTATGTCAATTTATTTAGGCCTTTAGCAACATCCCCCTAAATAAGGTTACGAAAAGTTTTGGTGAAGTTTCCTTCTGTCGGATTTTTTATTCCTTGAGTATAATAGTATATTATAAATTTATTGAAGAATAAAATCTGTAGAGTTATGTGCTAAAACCTTCTATCTGGGCTTGTAGAACCTGCTTATATTTTTCCTTAGGTGAGGGTGAACTCTCAATATAATTTGTGTGTGTTAATACTTGTGCGTGCCAATAAATTCCTCGGCTTTGAGAATCTGCTTGGTGTAAGCTATTATGTTCAGAAATCTATCACAACAAACAATACAAACACAAATGGATTTCTCAGTATTTGGACTTGAAAGCTGGTCTAGAATTTGTTGACAATGCACAATTTTTAGTGAATATAAATCCTTTCAATTTCTGAAATACCTTCCGGACCTTGAAATTTATACGAGACAAGCCGCAGTGGACGAGATTACTTTTCCCCTTATGCGAGGTTCAGCCTCCCATAATCTAAAATTAACAGAAACAATACTCCTCGTTTATTTAGATGCTGAAACTTTCCATAATGAAAAATATTTGAACATACATTACTCGTCAGTACAAATTTAGGGATTCCTCAGTCTTTTCCAAACCGTCAATTCCAGCAGATTAACACCAGTAACAATTAACATAAAAAGAGCTCAACTCGTTCCACTGCAACCAATTCTATTTGTTACCACAGATCTTTTGGTTGTGACTTCCCTCACAGAAATTTCTACTGGTTCCTTCAACCGCGATAAATTGTTTGATTCCAATATTTTTCATTGAGAGCATTCTTCTCAATCATCATGAAAAAGTCACTTAACTTTATTTCGTCCATTAAACCATAAAACAAAAAATGAATTCACACAAAAACCCTATCACAAAAACACGAAGCTTAAGCTCCTTCCTTTGAGTATAAGTTGAGGTACTCATTATTATCCCACCCAATGGGGTACTTAAGTTCTTCCCTCTGTCCCTTCAGGAACTCCGTGAGTGGCTTGAAGTATTCCTTGATCGCCCCAGGATCCAACTTATTTGTTTTCCCATCAGTTAACTCACTCAGCACATCTCCCCAATTCCTCGAGAACCCATTTTCCATCAGTCGCCTGGAAAAAAATCAGTTACAAATCAATTTACCCACCCTGTATAAAATAATTAGCTACACAATTTCCTACTTGAATTTGAGTCCCGCAGCTTTGTTTCCATAAATGTCACATTGATGAAGCGCCCCAGTGTGTCCCGCAGTGTCACACAACTCCTTGTGAACTTGGAACTGCAGAATGAAGGACACAAAGTACCGAATGTACGGAGTGTTTCCAGGAACGTGATACTTACTCCCCGGATCAAAATCAACCTCACTACGCACACTCGGAGGAACCACCCCTTGCAATTCATTTCTACACTCACAAATTAACATATTAAATTACCTTTAATTAATTAATCCTGATGGACTTCTGAATTGATTTACGCTCACCTGAGTTTCAACCAGTGTTTTGTAATTTGATCCCTTGGAATCGACCCATCAAAAAGTCCCCATCGGAAAGAATCGATTAAATAGCCAAATGGAAGGAAAGCGACTCTCTCGAGCGCCTTCCCCAGGAGGTAGTTAATCTCAGCCTGCTTCGAACTCCCTTCAGACTCACTCACATTCACGTAGCCTAGTATCCGCATGTGCTTCGCTGAGGAAACCGACAAAGCAACTACGTCGCCTATCGCCTCGTGAAATCCTTAAAGCACAAACACAACCTCGACTTAAGAATTCTGAAGTATCCCAGCAACGGAGAGTATGATGATTACCTGGATTAGCTCCAGTCCTAAAAGTGATGGGCAATTTGTTGTACTGAATGTAATATTGAATGTGACCCAGTTCGTGGTGAACTGTGATAAAGTCCTTTTCATCCACATTGGTACACATCTTTATCCTACAGCACAGGTTAAGTGAGTAATTAATTGATTAATCAGCTAGACTTATTTAATAAATCTAATCTCACCTGTAGTCCTTTCCATCAGAGAAGTCCCAAGCGGATGCGTGGCACACAACGTCCTTTCCATTGGGCTTCACAATGAGTCCCTTCTTTCCAAAAGACATGCTCATGTCCTCAAGGCCCAGGGAAAGGAAGAACTCGTTGGCCACCTTAAACATCTCACGCACTCCTTCTTCCGTCTGAGGGAATCTCTGTACCCACATAACAATAAGTAATTAGTTAGTTAACTAGTAAGTCAATTAAGTAATTAATCATTTCATGAATCAAATCATTCATTCATTAAAAACACACATTCTTAAGCTCAGGCGTCGCATCAAACGACTTAGCATTTGGGAACGGGACCACATGGCTGTAAACGTTCTCCCATGACTGACTCCACATGTTTCCTGAAGAAAGTGATGAGAATTAATTAGCTAAAATAATTACTTAATGAATTAGCTCGACTAATCACTTAATTATTTAATTCAGTTACCGAGAATATTGGCTGGAATTGGTTTGGAGATGTTGACTTGCGGGTAAACATTCGACAGTTTAAATCTGACGTAGGCGTGGAGCTCCTCGTAAAGCGGCCTCACGTCTTCCCACAACACCTTCAAGTCATTTCGGAAACTCTTGCTTTCGTACTTCCTCAGCCAATACTCCCCAGTGTTTTCGTATCCTTCAACACACATCCACTCATAATTTATTCGCTCTTTAATTCATTAATTAAATTAATTTACCATTAGCTTTGGCAGCTTTGTTGCTTAAGTCAATGAACTGATTGTAAAGGCTTCTGATTGGTCGCCCGGTCGCGTTCCTCCAAGCGCTCCAAACATAAGCCAATTCGTTGAAATCAGAAGAGTTTCTTAGAATGTTTTCAACGTCTACAAACATTAAATAATTTAATCAGAAATTATAAATTGATAATTGATATTAATTGATCAATTACCAGGATTGAGTGGAAGTCCATCTGTGCTTAAGTCACACTCCTGCTTTGTGTAAGGACAAATCTTTCCAGTTCCGTAAGTCTTCTTCATCTTCGACATAATCGACGTGTACTCAGACACATCCGATTCACTAAGGGCAGCGATCCCCAAATCAGAGATGTACTTAAACTGCCTCCTCAAACTCTCATTCTTAAACTGCCTCCACGGAAACTGCGAGATGATCTCTTTGTTCTCCAATTTCTCCCACTTGGCTTCCTCCAATCGGAGTGCCTCGCTCTTTTCCCTTGCAGCCTCGTTTCCAAGGTCAGTTGAATACGCCCACTCAGCTACACTCCCACGGTTTCCCCACTCAGACGTCTCCCTTTCGTATCGACCCCCTAAATATTCTGCCGCTAATTTCTCACACCTTTCAAGGTCACTGTCATTGCAGGGAAGCTGCGACTTAATTTCCTCGAGTTCCAGTGAACTTCGCTGCTTTTCAACGGAAGAATTCCCGCAACTAACTTCATCCCCAAAACAGGCGGTTTCGTTGTTCTTTAACAACTCTGCATCAATGTAGTCAAAAAGCGGCTTGAAGTAGTTAAGGAGAGGGCGAATTGTCATGTTACGAGAGCCTGTCATCGCCTCCAAGGCCAAAGGCCAACCACGACTGAATCCCAACTTCATCATGTTGCTGCCAACCAATCAGATCAGAGCTATTAGAAATCCATTTATCTCCCAATCTAAATTTGAAATTACCCGATGAGTTTTCCGGCTTCTGCGCTCCCTGCGAAGTCGCATTGGTAGAGCGGTTTGCTTGTGGTGGAGTTTGGATCGAATTCACCTGCTGCGATGCACATGGCCTCGTAGAAATGGAATTGGAGGATGTGGGAGACGAAGTATCGAATGTAGGGGACACTGGACACCACGTGGTACTTTGCAGCTGGGTCAAAGAGGTTTGGCCCGGTTCGGTCGCTGGGTGGGTTGATGCGCTGGTTGTTGCGACGGAGGTCCCACCATCTGCTGTTGTAGGATGACTCGTTTAACTTCCCTTCAAACACCTCCCAACGCCATGAGTCCATCGAGATTGCAAAGGGGAAGAACACAACCTTAAACACAGACAATTTTTAAAATCTTATGTGGGATTCTGAAGATTTGGAAAATTTTAAAGCATACATTTGAACCCCGTTTTTTCCCCATAATTAATTCAGGTGTTTGAAACTATATATATATATATATAAATTAATATTGGCTGTAAGGAAAATATTTAAAATCACTCCCAGGTAACCTACCAGATAATTTAACGGGTAGTGCATACATCTTACAATGATATATTTTATGTGTAGGTTATCGCGTGCCGGTTTAAATAAAACCTCTAAACTAGATCTGCACAAATAAACTAGAAACCTGATAAAACTAGAACAAGCGTCCATTTATTGCACAGGCAAACTGACCACAAGGTTTCTGATGACATTACCTACCTATCTGAAGTCAGTTTAGCTTTGTCAAAATTTGGACTGATGAGGTTACTAACCTGCTTAACTGTTCATTCAACCTACCCTGCACATTAACGGAACTCATGGTTCTCATACGCTTCAAGAAATATGTTTCAAAATCTACCGCCCAGCTGACCCGTACATCTCAGGCCGAACCTTTCAGATAATCTAACACAACATATCGATCTCTCAATCCTGTTCTTAGGATAAGATTATCACTTGGCCGTTATAAAAATTCAAAATAAAATCGGCAGCACTAAAAGAGACCAGAAGGAGTGGTTTTGCATTTCACAAGCGAAGCTCAATTAATTTACTATTTGCTCCATTTACCAAACCAAACTCAGTCTAGCTCCAAACTTGATTTTACCACTCAAACCCGCAAACTTTAAGTCTTGGTTCCCATAAGTTTCAAAAAAATCTAACCTAACCTGACTCTCATAATACTTAACACCATTTAATCCAATTTGTTAGCTCGAGATCATCTAAATTCCATACCTTCTTAAGCGCAGTGAGATAAAGGTAGTTGATATCATTCTCCGTCACTTCTCCCTGATGGTAAGCCTCAGGCTTCGTTACATTCTCGCAGTCAATGCCCAGTCCCATCTCCAGCTTCAACGCACACTCCAGATGCTTCGGGGTGACTACCGCCAGTGCCAACGCATCTCCAATCGCCTCATGGAATCCTATAACAACCACACACCCTGTACATCCCAATTCACCATTTATTATCTAAAACGTTTCATTCTTTCAACCTGGATTAGCACCATCCCTGAAGATGTAGTCCTCATTAGTGTACTGCATGAAATACTGAATGTGTCCCATCTCGTGATGTACCGTTACCAACTGATCCATATCCACCTTTGTGCACTGTTTAATCCTACACGCAAATACTTAATGAATCACTCAATTCCACACTAGCTTAAATGTCCATCACACCTGAAGTCAGTTGAGTTCCTTCCGAGGCAGAAGTCCTCCGCAGAGGCGTGACAGACGACGTCCCTCCCATCTGGTGGCCTCTCCAGCATCGACTTGTTCCAAAATGTCTCCGTCATTGGATACAATCCGAGTCCCTTGAAGAAAGCGTCGCTCTCCTCGAACATCCGCAGCGCTGTAAAATTAGCACGCAACATTGCCGTGGTCGCGTCCAAAGATGGAGCCAGTGGATAAGGTTTAGTTCGCGTGTCCAACGAAGCCCAGTCCTTTAAGCATTCATTTAAGTATTTATAAAGTCCCATGCCTGGAACTCATCTCCCACGTGATTAAGTCCCACCTGTGCCCACATGTTTCCAAGGAGATGAGCGGGTAACAAATCGAACTTCCCAATTTTATCTGCGTATTCAGGAATAGCGCGTAGCTTCATTCGCACATAAGCCGCCAGTTTGTCGTAGAAAGGACGCAGCTCCTCCCACGTCGATAACATCGAATCCTTAAACTCCCGTGCAGTCCAGTTTCCACTTTCATCGTCATAGCCACTCAGCCACATTTCACTCATGTCAGCAAATCCTTAAGCACACACACACACACACAATACATGACTTCAGCACTCCTTCTTCAACTAATTAAGTCTGCTTAACGTACCATTAGCTTTAGCCATTTGCGTCTGGAGCTGAATAAGTTGGGTGTAGTTTGCAGGTCGCACTGCTTCGCTCATCACGTCATGCCTTAAATGGCCACAAAAACACATATACAGATCCAGCTATTCACATAATTAAGCTTATGTTCATTGCATACCATTTGGTCCAGTAGTGTGCAAGTTCATCCCAGTCTACAGACTCAATCAGCTTCTCCTCAATTTCTATGGAAAACAAACAAGCAAGTGTCAATGACCTAAGTGGCCTTAAGTTGACCTTAACACTTTGCTCACTGACCTGGGTCAAGTCTGAGGTCACATTTGGTGGCATTTCGGAAGTCACAAACGGTCACCGTCGCGTAAGCCGTCTCCATTGCACTCCCAATCCCATTCATCTACACGCACCCACGATATACTTAAGCACATGTGTGTGTATGGGAACAAATAGATTAAGGATTCAGTACCGTGGCCACATCAGTTGGTGGCATTGAGGCAGGTCCCTTAATGGCGAGATACTTAAACTCCCTCCTTAATTGCGGATCGCTGAACTCCGCGTAGTTTGAGAAATTCGCGAGGATCTCAGCCTGCACGAGCGACTGGAAGGCAAGGTACGCCGTGTCTGCCGCAGTCTCCATGACAACCACACACACATTCACTTAGCAACCACTTAAGCATTAAATTAACTGTGTGCTTACAGAGTTGGCTCCAGTTTCCGTAGTGACATTTGTGATATACGCCCACCGAGATGTCATCTGCGCATTGCATGCGGAGGAGTAGCGCGGTTCCAGGGAGGCCAAGTAGGCGCGACCTTCCTCCTCCGTCGCTCCATAGCAACCACCAACAACGAAGGCCCATAGCAACCAGAACGAGCCCACTTGGGGCAACTTGAGACTCAGCATGCTTAAGCAGAGAGAGAAGGTTAAGTGTGACTGTGGAGAGCAACGACTCCACTGCAACTGACTGGAGGACGTGGAAGTCTTACGGAGAAGAAGCAGGTAAATGAGAAGATAAAGATTAAGTCAACCACCTGAGAAGGAGTCTGGTGATGCTTAAGGAGGAGTAGCAGCCCCATGGCAACAGCAACAACAACCTCCTCTCTGTCTCCACTTCTGCTTAAGTCCAAAGTGTCCAGCTGTGGCAGAAAGGTTGTCGAGTGAGTTGGACTTGTGTGAATGTGTCTATTGTTAACCTTCAACAATGGGCTCATTCACACGACGACCACAACTGCGTTCCCATGACAACCCCAACCACAACCACATGTCCTCTCATTTCAACACACACGACGAACAAAATAGACAGCCACTCATGCCCAATTAAGCGAGTCTGCATGTTCCTCTCCTGCCAACAAATCACTTAAGCAACTTCTCCTCCTCGTTGCTCCACTTGATTCCTCTCCTGCTTGCAAAACAATTCGTGATGAGATGACCACACAACTCACTTAAGCAATCAATAAACGACGCAACAATTCAAACTAACTCCTTTTTTATTATCCATATCGATTGCTAATTATTTAAGGACCAGTACAAAAATAACACACGTGCACGTGGATTGAATTTAAAGGTTAACGTCCACAGAGAAGACAGTCAGCAGCTCCTACAAAACCAATCGGACTTAATGAGTAATTGAGTACTTAATGAGTTGAGCACTTAATGAGTGAACTTACCGTATTTGCCTCCTCCGTGTCCTGCGGGGAGTCCCTTGACAGGTCCGTTGAACTTTGAGTACTGTCCGTTGCTCGTGTCCAGGCCGTACGAGTAGATGGGTTCCACGTGACGGTAGTTGGGATTGTTGTTGTTGTTGTTGTTGTTGTTGCCACGGAAACCATTGTTGTTGTTATTGTTGAAGTTGTTTCTCTGGGCAACAGCCACGCCCACAAGCAACACCAAAAAAGCTACGAGAACGGAGGACTTCATTGTTAAGTGTGAAGCGTTAAGTGAGTAGATGAGGAATAGGAGCACGCGAGAAGGAGAGCCGACTTTTATAGCCACCACGCTCCTTCTTGCAGCCCCCTTAATCAAATCCCCATGGCAACTGCCAAAGAATTAAGCACCCTTCACAATATTTATCATCAAGTTAGTCACGACTCCTTCTCCTGCTTAAGTGTCATCTCTTCGTCGTCAGCTTGTGTGTTGTCGTCACGGAGGTGCGAACAGGCTCAAAGACACTCGGAGGAAGGGGGCCAAGGACACTCACGACACTCACACAGACACACTCAGACAACCAGACTTAATGAGCAGAGCAAATACGTTGCTATGGAAACGCGAGTTAACATTCCATTAACCTCAGGCGACCTTCCCAATTAACGACTCATCTCACGGAGGTTAACTCACTTCACCTTTCCTTCCTTCCTCATCTTCAATCAACTTCACTCATCCTCAACAGGAGACAAATTGGGGCACACTGAAAATCCAACTCATTAACTCTGGGGCACCGTGATTCCCGTCTCAATTGAATTGTCATTATTAAACACACCTTCCCACTTAGTTAACAATTAATAATTTGCTAATTAAAACTGAAGCACTAACTGTGGGTGACAATAAAAGCGTAACGACTAAGCAGTTATGTCAAGGGAAGTGGAGGAAGTGACTTAACGAAGGGCATCTTCTAAAGTGAAGTGCATCCTCCTCATAAATAAACATTATTAATTGGGAAACTTAAACATCCTCTCACGTGACAAACACAACTCTCTTGACTTAAGTTGACCTCCGCTTCCACAATATTTAACGACCACCCACAACTTAAACAACCTCTTCTCACCTCCACACACACAGAGAAATAATCAATTATTAGTAGCAATAAATTGACCAATTAATAAATGATTAAGCCCAACTGCATCTCTCCGTCGTCGGATGGTCACCCTTCCTCACAAACTGCATCTCTCTGTGTAATTGGGAATTCTCCGTCTCACCTCGACTTAACACAACCTCATCATCATCTCCTTCTCCTTCTTCTTCTCCATTAAAAATTCACCTCCTCTTGTTCCGTGACAAGTGACACTTCATAAAACATCTCAAGTTGACCTTCACCACTCTTCCTCACCTCCCATCCCACAAACACTTCAATTAAATCCACTCAGTTAACATGCAAATTAACCACACAACTCCTCAAGCTGCCACCTCATATACACAATCCCCAATCATTTCTACCTTCAAATTCTGATTAACTAAACCTCAAATATTATGTGACTATTAATTAGCTAAGTAGTTAATTAAGCATTTCCCAATTTCTGAAGATTTCTTTCGCAGTCAGTTAGTCAGCTGGTGATGGGAACATTGATGGGAAATCCAACAAGTACCTTCACATTGAGTGAGTGAATGTTATCTGTCACACAGTCTGCCAAAAGAAGCATCACCAAATGCCTCACCGTACCTACCACACTCACAAACACACACGCAATCATGTTCATTTCCAAACGAAACTTATTGGCACCCTCCAAACAATCTTGGCTACGCAACTCTTGTGACATACCTCACACAAAACACATCGTCATCGCATCCCAAGAGAATGTTAAAATATTGGAAACCAATATTGGAAGTTAACGAACAAAAAAGCTCCCATCCTGAAATTGAAATCTTGAGTGTGAAATTTTCACTGCCAGAAATGCAATGTCACATAAGATTGTGGTGCCTACCACCAGCACACACAAAAGGACACTTATCAATTGATTATCTACCTCCCGATAACACCACAGCTTAACAGCACCTATGAATAACTCTACAAAGCTTATCCAATTTAGCTACACAGGAATAGACTACCTACCACCAAACTATGCACAACAGTAGATATTAAATATTAAATATGAAGTTAGTTAATTAAACACAAACTTTACAAGGCTCACTTAACTCAGATTAAATATGAGCATATTCATTTAGTTGAAATTAAAGTGATGTACTCTTCTTTTAACACACACAAACAGACACAACCCAATTGAATGGAATCAAACAGTCAGATTGAAGTAAACGGTTAAGTCACTTTGTATAATATACAGGGTGTCTCACAACGGAGGTACCGAGAGTTCAGAATTTGTAAAACTTGTTGGCTTAGGCAACCACCTACATGAATCCAATTTTATGGAAATGCTCAGTTAGTATTCGGAGTTGTGCAACTTATGGCACACCCTGTAAGTCACTTCGCACGTTAATATTAATTTCAATTTAGCCTTACAAGTTGTTTGACTTCCAAATCCAAAGTTGAGATCTCTCTGTCGTAGGCAACCCGTTCTATTCTTCCCAAACTTCGTGGAAGAACTCAAAGTTCCAAATGAATCTTCCAAGTTGTCGTGACTTCCACTCCTTCTCGTGTGGCGAACAAAAAAAGACACATCCTTCCTTCAACTTCACACGACTATTCCATCATTGTGACATGGGAACAAAATCAATTTGAATACGATGCAGGTTGTCTACAAAAACAAAAGCGTTATTTGACGGACAACTAACTGATTACTAGATTAATAATTTAAATTTAATAATTGACCTAACTCATTTCAACAAGTAACATCAAAACTCCTTTTAAGCACTTCATTCTATTTTTATTATAACAGTGCAGTCAAAGATACGCAGGAGGGATACGTCTCTTGATTACAATTGCATAATTTATCACTTGTACTTACACAAGCTTATGTAAATTGTACGTGTAATTGTAATTTTAACGGAATAATCTGTTTATTTCAATTTTTGATAACACGAGAGGACAAAGGGCGATCAATCAGATTTGAAGCATTTTATTATTGACATCATTACGCGACATTCTGTGAGATAAGCAGGCTGAATAAAACCAGCAGCCTCTGAGTTTTAATTCATTCTCCTAAAACATTAACACTCTGCTGCCATCATGAATAAGTTTAATTTCTTACTCATCACAGCCTGCTTCATTTTGAAGCCTTCTGAGAGTTTCAAAATAACTCGAAACTCAACAGAAATTGAGCCAGCTGCCGTAGTGTTTAAAGCTGATTTCAGTAAGCCAACCTTATCTGAAGCTTTTGGAGGAGCATCAGTAAACTACGGAAACCAAAATGTGTTTTTGTGGGCCAGTGGGGGTGGAATAGACGTCGTGTATCCCGCAGGCTCTCACAGCCCTGAAGGTTCCATTGTAGGAGGTTTCGGAATCTGGACAAATCACAAAGTCACTGCAAAAACAGCTGTTCTCAAGTATCAAGTCTACTTTCCTCCTGACTTTGATTTCGTTCGTGGTGGTGAGTTTAATTGGACTGCATTAATTAATTAATTAAGTCATTCTTGTCTAATTTATTTTGATTGACAGGTAAACTGTCTGGGCTTTACGGAGGAAAGAAGCAATGCGCCGGAGGAGATCCCGCAGTGGACTGCTTCTCTACGCGAATTATGTGGCGTTCAAATGGACAAGGAGAACTCTACTTGTATGCAAACAGGGAAGCTCAGGACCCTGCGATCTGCACCACCCCAGGAAACCACTGCGACCCTTACTACGGATGGTCCCTTAACACAGGCGCCTTCACATTTGCACGCGATGCTTGGACGAACATTGAGGAATCTGTGACCCTCAACACCCCCGGAGTTCGAGATGGAATCCTCAGCATCAAAGTAAACGGAGTTGAAAAGATTCGGTACAACAATCTCGTGTTCAGGACTGCTGCGTATCCTAACATGCAAATCGAAGGGATGGTCGCTGAGACATTCTTCGGTGGAAATGGACCGGAATGGGCCTCCCCCACCAGACAGGTTTCCAAATTCAGGGAATTTATTCTCGAAGGAATTT